>MINK01000733.1:0-19573 GCA_001735545.1 Phormia regina
CAAATGAGGCTGGTCTCGGTTGTTATCGTCCTGTGAAAAAAACTCTTATTTCTAAAAACTATCGCTCACATCGAATTCAATTTGCCAGAGATCATTTAAATTGGACAAAACATACATTGGAACCAAAGATATTGGACCCAAAATATACTAACAAGACAGTTAAGTTTGGTGTTGGCAATATTATGGTCTGGGGATTTTTTTTCAGGCCAAGGTATGGGTCCAATTCATATTATAAAAGATACTATGACTGGTATAGGATACAGAACAATTTTAAACGCTGAGGAAAATATGCCGCTAGTTTGGAGATTCCAACGCAATAACGACCCCAAACACACCTCTAGGATTGTAACCGAGTGGTTACTTTATTTTTATAAATGGCTGTTATGATCAAGTTCTAAATTTATTAGAATAAATGATTTCTTTCTAGTTTCTGAAAAAAAATCTGATTTTTTATTTTATTTTGTTTTCGGTTACATTTTTGCTGGAATAAGTCCTCTTTTTTTAAACTCCATTTCTTTTTTTTGCTGATTTTTTTGTGTCTTTTAAATGCTAGAGTTCAATATTTTTAATTGGGTCGAGTTCTGGATAATTTTGTGGATTAGCATCTTTCGGTACAAACACAACACCATTTGTTTGATACCACTCCATCGCTTTGTTACTATAATGAGAAGTCGAGATCAGGCCAAAAAAGCGGACATACTGTGTTTTGTTAGGAAAGGAAGAAGTCTTTTCTGAAGGCACTCATCCACATATATTTCTGTGTTAATGGATCTAATTGTTATGAATAAAGTGCTTCTTTTAACGCACTTACAAATGGCTTGCCAAACGAAAAACTTTTTAGGGAATTTTGATTTTCTTGTACACGATATTTTTCTGCAACATTTCCCTAAGCATTTGCAATATAGAACTCCTGGCGAGATAGTTGCAAAAGGTCTGCCAGCACATCCATTACGCAGCACTCATAATTCCTGAAAAAGTTCGTCGGAAGAATTTTGGCCCTCTTTTTTGCCTCTAAATTCTTTTTTTTACGTTCCAAACGGGAACTTTTTGTACCTTGTACGTTTTCAGGGCAGACATCTTTTTAACTTTTCTGACAAAAGTTTTAGAGCAATTATCTTTTGGGTTTACTTTTCTTCCAGAGATGTGGGAATTTTCTTTGAAATTCTTTTTATTTTGTCTATGGTCTTACGGTCTGAAAATCCAATTTTTCTTCCACTATCAGGTTTCCTTTTAGTGATCATGGACTCATTGTAAATTTTTATGACCTGTGAAACTGAATTTCGGGACACACCTGAGCTAAGGAAGCTCAAAATAGGGTACTTCTGATGTACAAAAATTTTTATCGCTTGCCAAATTTTTGCTTTTCGTTCGATTTGAAATATTCTTGTATATAATAATGACGTCAAATTATTTATCTCATATAGTCTTAGAGTTATTTGCATGTGAATTTTCAAGTACCTCAAATTTGCATGTTCTTGATATAGTTTTTCTCAAATATATCTTAGTATTTCTGACTGATTTTTTTTATTTTCTTCTCAAACTATTTAAAAAACAAAATTATCTATTTAGTAACAAAAACTAAAGTCGATATTTTTACCAAGTCCAAAAACAAACGATTTCTAATTAGAAAATTGCAAAAATTACGACTTTTTGTGTTTTTAGCCAAGAAAGTACTTTCACACTTATTTCTCTAAAATACAATTTTCTTTAACAACATTAAATAATATTATACTTTTCTGAAAGGTATCTTCATATAGATGACTTTAAAAAAAAAAAAAACAAGTCCAATAACTCATGTCATCAAGGTACACACCCTCCCGAATTTGACCTTTTTTATATGAGAGTTTTGTTTTTACTTTATATTTTCTAAAATTCCAAAGCACCAATCGGCAAACGAAATGCAGTTTGGGAATCTATAATATGTTGTGCAGAGTTTTCAATTAAAATCTATGGGACTTTAAAAATTTTAAAAATAATTTTTTGGGGATTTCCGGCATCTTTTTTTTGGGGGGAATTGTGGGATTTTTTTTTGTATAAAAATGTTAAATTTACTTTCAATTTCTCATATACGATGAAGTCTACATTCATCGAAAATTTTATTATGATATCTTTACTAACAAAGATTATATTACAGATAAAATATTTAATGTTTCTCAAAGTTTAGCTGTAATTCCAAAAATCAAATCTTCGTTATATATAGAAAAATATTAAAATCAATATTTTTTATAGAACCACGTCTGAGGGGTCTGTTGTACTCAAAAAAATTATTTTTTTTTTAAATTTATATTGAATTTTGTTCCATTTAAATTAAAAAATTAGGAAAAGTTTCCATTGTATTGTCAAACACTGTACTTGTAAAGATGTTATTTGTGTTGAATATTAAGTCGTTATAAACATTTTTATGGGATTTATGCACGTTAAAGAGATTTTCGATAAAGGGGTTCATGTGGAAGTTTATGGACGGATTTGTGCCCACAAAAAAAAAACTTATTTTTGTTAAATTTCATAAACATATTTTTATTTTTATTATTAGTGCTAAAACTCAATTCCGGTACAAAATTTGTATGGGGGCTAGGTGAATTAATGACCGATCAGTATTAAATTTCTTCGTCCTTGTGCCAAAATTATCTTTAAATTGTGACCTGTACTTTGCCCACAAACTTTACATGGACAGCCAGACAGCCGACCATACGGACGGACAGGATTATAGAACTTTCGTATACAAAAGCTTTGCGATGTTATTACATTAATTTTATTTCTATAGAAAAATGTGAAATGTACAAGTCAACACTTGGACTTTTTGTAATATTTTCCCTTCACTGGTTTAATCTTCTTAGAAAGTTTTGTTTTATCGTTATCAAGAATATGAATCTTGAATTTATTATTAAAAACTTTTGTAATGTAAAAAATGTCTAAGAATCAGCTCAAATATTTTTTCGTAAATAAATCAATATGTGAGTTTGTTAAAACTGTTTTAAGATTTTCTAAATACTTAGTCACATAAACACATTTCATATAAATATCTCATACTCCTTATGAACGATTAATACTCTTCATAACCAACCCCTCTTTGGTAAAAAAATTTCAATTGAAATATGAATGAATGTATGTATGAATGTATGAAAGCATAAATATTATGAACTGCAATTACCAGCGTTGAGTAATTCTAATTTAAAATAATTTATTCAAAATTTTAAAAACGTATTTGTGGTGGAAAGTGTATTTAGATTTCGACCACCCCTATGAGCTATAAATTTAACCCCTTTTTAAAAAAAAAAGATTTTTGTTGTATTTATGTATTTCGGTAAAAAGGGATAATTTTAATTCTCTTTTTTTTTCTAATTATTATTGTTGAAAAATCATCATAAATATTTGTATCCTTTAGCTCCCTTTCATGACTTTTCTTTAAGACGGTTTTTTTCTTTGTTTTTGTTTTAATATTTTAAAATTATTTTCTTTTTTTATTTGTCGTCTGTCAATAGCAGCAGCACTAAATAGAAGAAGAAATAAATAAAAAATAAATATAAAAAATGAAAATTACAAAAAATAAGCGTCGTAAATGCTCTATCATTCATTAATTATGTTGAATACAGTTTTTTTTCTTTGTGGATATTTTATCGTTAATTTTTTTTCTTTTCTTTTTATTTCATTTTACTTATTAACGTATAAGGAGAAAGCAAAAAAAAAAAAAAGTAGAAGGAGAGAAACATTTTATAAAGAAAAACTTGAGCAATATGAAGCTGTTTTGATATTTCTTTGACAAGAAAAACTCATAGAAATATACAAGTACGAGTGTTTTACCATGAAATGAAATTAGAAGAGAAAAATAATAATAAAATTGTATCTATAAAATAAATGTGTATATGTATCTAGATACTTGTTTATATATGTACATATGGATGTATGTATGTATGTATATTTGTATAGAAATCTGTATGTGTATGTAGTATATTTAAGTACATATTCGTCTTTATAATACAAAATATTATTTGTAAGTCTGTTTATTTGTTTGTTTGTTTGTCTGTTTGATGTGTGTTCATGTGTGTTACCAGGAGGAGTATGTTTTTTTTTTTTTATTTAGTTTTCCCTTGGTGATAATTTCATTTTATATGTATGTATGAATGTACGTGCATTTATACATATGTATGTATATATATGTATGTATAGCTATTTACTGGTTTGTAGGTTTCTATGTTCTAATGTCATCATTATACTTGTATCAAGGCTATTTTCATTCATTCATTCATTTATTTATCTAAGTACTTTTTATGCTTATAATCCCAAAAAAAAAATTAGTAGTTGGAGGCTTGTCTAACAGTTATATACATATTTTCAAGGTAGAATATTTCACTGTAAATGATTTGAATAATTCTCCATATGTTATCTTGAATTTCAGGATTTAGTGGCTATTTTATATCCAAAAAGGAAGAACAAAATACAATTATTTGTAGAGGAAAAACTATTTACATTCCTGGTAACATTATGAACTTTTTAGATTGTTTTTTGTACCTACATAAATCTCCAAGAATAAGTTCATAGATTTACTTTCCTTAATTGTTTATTTGGAGCCATTTTGTAAAGAGCTATAGAAAAAAATAAAGAAATTATGATTTTTTCTATTTGAAATAAAAAAATGTAATATCCAAGAGCTTCCAAAGGAGGAACCTTTTCATTACATCAAGAGCATAGGACATATTTTGAACTTTTTTAGAACTTCTTAATAATTACAGCTGCAGCTCTTTATCATCACTAAGTCAGGCGCGAATCTAGCTCAAGCTTTTGGGGGAGGAAAATAGAATGATTTTACACAAATATTTCCTTAAATTTTATGATTTAATACAAATTTCACATTAAGAGTTTTCATTTTGGGGTAGGAAATTTCCCTTTTTCCCTCCCCGTGGATCCACTCCAGCACTAAGTACTTCCTACCAATGACAACATAATGTTAAATTTACGACATTTGTTAAAGCTCTTTTTTTGATCCTTGATTGCTGGGTATTCATAGAGTGATTCCATGTCAAAACGGACAGCAATCGGATTTGATATCTCCGATTACAATGCGAAAATGTTTTGAATGAGAGAGTTGTAAATACATGTGACAATATACAGTTATACAAATTGACACGCTCATTTGTTTGTTTTGTAGTAATTTACCGCTTATAACTTCTTAAATACTAAACGGATTTAAAAAAATTCCATATTCTGCTCATTTATGAGAAAATATCTTTACAGTGGTATTTTTTTATTAAAATCAGTTGTTTAGTTTGTTTAAAGTTAAAGTAAATCATAATTTTTTTGTTAAGTGTAACTTCTCTTAATGTTGCATCTCCATTTAGGAGATTTCTGTAAAGATTGCTGTAATTATAGGTTTTCATTAAAAACCCGAAAAAAATTAAATTGAATTATTATCGACTTGTGAATTTTCGTGTTTTCCAAAAGAAATTCACTTTTCAAAAACCCACCGAAATCCTCACACTTTATTTAAATCCAAAACTTACAGTTAAACTTACCATTATTCGAAGTTATAATTACCCTAAAGTTATATTTAACTGAATTATACCTACCTTTTACTTAAAAAGATAAATATGTAATTTTTCATCGGCTGATTAGATTCGCGTGAAATTCGGTATAAGCTTTGTAGAGGAGTGTGCAATGTTAAGTTTGGAAGTGGGACACAAATCCCTCAAATTAGGGTATTTCTGACATAAATGCTTGGCAAATTTTTGTTTGTACATAATATATTATTGTGGGACCTGATAAGACCTACAAAAAATAAAAAAATAATAATGCCTGCATGTCATATTTATGTCTTATAGTTTTCCTGTTATTTGTATTTGAATTTTTAAGTGCCTCTATTTTGTATGTTTTTGAGACAGTTTCTTTTCATGTATATTTAGTAGTATTTCCCACCGATTCTATTAAATTTTTCTTTAGTTAAAGAACAAAACTATATATTTAATGAATAAAGTTTGAAGTCGATATCTTTACCATGATCAAAAATAAACGATTTTGAATATGAAAATTGCAAAAATGACAACGTTTTCTCTTTTTTTTTTGGCGAAAAGTATCTACATTCTTTTTTTCTTTAAAATGAAATTTTCTTTAACAACATATATAATATTTTTTATACTTTTCTGAAAGGTTACAGAGCTAACTTTAAAATATAAAATAAGTACAATAAGTCAAGCATTCAAGGTACATACCCTCTCGAATTCGATCCACTTTATATGAAAGTTTTGTTTTTAGTTTATATTTTATAATAAAAATCATGATTTTATAATTATTTTTCGACTTTTATTTTTGTTCAACAAATTACTTTTATTTTTTATTTTTATTTTCAGCTCAAATTAACCCTCCGTCATGCACATGTTCCGATAGTCACGTACGCAGCGCATGTATCTGGCCAGATATACTATGTATTACAGTACATTTATATGAAAAATATTCTATTTTAGTGATATTATTACATTGTTATATTGTTATCAATCCAGGCAGATATATATTTTCTATTTTTTTGTTTTAAAGTTCATTTCAATAGAATTCAGTTGTTATAAAGTAATATTGTGAATGTGGTTCATTCGGTTTTCAATATTTGGAAGAACCAAACGCAGAGAAAAAAATAAAAAAACCAATAAAGTACAGTAATCTTCATACAAAATGTGTGTGTATCTGGCCAGATACATGCGCTACTTATACGATGTATAGATGAGAAAATCCACAAAAAACAATATTTGTAGAGGGTACTTGGAGACTCAAACCCCTAGCCAAATTAACAATATATTTAATCACAGTTAAATTCGTAAAATATCTGGCCAGATATATGTGCATGACGGAGGGTTAATTAATTTTTTTATTTTTTACATACATATATATATTTGCTTTCCCAAGACGTCATAAAAAAGTAACTAAAATAATCATTAAATAAAAACTATTTTTAAGCAAAAAATAAAAGTCGAAAAGTAATCAATTTATTTTAAGCAAAAAATTGAAATCTAAAATAATTGTTATTTATTGATTTTCTTTAAATCCAAAGAAATAAAAGTTTATTACATTATTCGATAGCGCGAACAAAAAAATAAATAAATAAATAAATAAATAAATAAATAAAAGTATTCTACATCATATTTTTAAAATTTTTAGATCATTCTGATTTTTTTTTTTTAATTTAAAAATGTGTAATAATCATTATTTACGGTCCCTGTCTTTTATAGAACCACAACTAAGTAACGGAAAATTCTAATAACATTTAAAATCCGCGTTCCAAATTTTGAAATATTTTTTGTATCTAAAATTAATTTGTTATTGTTTTGAAACAATAAGTCAACATCAACAGTTTATTTTATAATAATATTTAATAAACAATAAATTTTCAAGGGGATATTTTTTTAAATCGTAAAAGGTGCGTCCATATTGACGCGAAAGCAATAACAATTCCATATGAATATAATTATTTATGACAAGGAAAAAAAGGGTTAAAAATAAAGTTGTTAATTTTCGTAAAAAAAATACACAAATAAATTCATTACACTTACTGTATGTATGTTTGTATATACCTTTCTATATGTATGAACATATGTATGTAGTATTTAGGTATATGTTGTTGACAATTTTCAAACTGCAAAAAAAAAAAAAGATATTAACCTTGAATCTTAAATGTACATTTAATGTAAATTTTCCCAATAGTTATAAATATAAATAAAAAAATAAAGTTTTTAGTCAAACCAAACCTAATCATTAAACTAACTATTAGTAGGTATTTATTTACAAAAATACCTGAAAATTGTGTAAAACAAAAACAATTGTATTTATTTATTACAAAATACAAAATTACGTATTTAAATACATGATTATTTACATACATATGTATGTATATACATATATACATTAATACATACACACAAGTTCTTATATTATCTGTTTAAATGTAAATATTATTTTAATATGAATTTATTTAAAAATATTTGTTAAATCGTTGAATTAATTTTTCGAAAAAAAAAATATTTCGAGTTTCCGTTTGATAAACATCTCGAGTCTTTTATTTTTAAGCGTACGCCATTCAAAAAGATATTAAACGCCAGGGGAGAGATAAAAAAATTTATTGAATTTTTATCACAATATTTTTATGGTTTCACAAATGAAAAAAAAACAACAACAACAACAACAACAATAATAACGACAACTACAGCCATAACAACAACATCATACCTTTGGACTTGAAGTTTTTATCTTATTTAATAAAACAAAAACATAATAACAAAATTATATTAAAAAAAATAATAATAACAATAAACTTGTATTAATTAGTTTTAGTTTAAAAGAATTAAAAAAAAGAAAACAAAACAAAAAATTGTTTATGAGAAATATGAAAACTAAAAAAAATAAAAAATAACTAATCATAACAACAATTTACTTCTATACTCACAACAACAACAAAAACTACTTCTTACTAAAATTAAATGTATGTAAATATACACATGACACATTTATACATACATTTCTTCATTCATACATATGTATGTATGTATGTTAATATGTGTGTTTCTTTTCTTTTTTTTACTTTTTAAGCAACAGTTAAATAATTTTTAAATAAGTGAAAAACAAACTGTTGGAGACCTCCCCTTAAACTACAACCCAAAAACATACAACAAAACAAAAACCCAGCAGCAGCAACAGCAACTGCGAGAAGAAGAAAAGAAACCCCAATTACAATAATAACAATTTTAACGGCTACGTCGACAATGACAATAACAATAAAAAAACACACACAGAAAAGTAGAGGCAAAAACAAACTATAGGAGAAAAAAACAACAAAAAACAATATATAAACCCAGCAAGCAGCACGTCAGCTACAACAAGTAGGTACTTACAGTTGTGTGGAAAGCATTAGTTTTATTTTTTTATTATGTTGAAAGAGATTTGTATCTCGAAACACTAAGCCTAGTACCGTTAGCATGAGAGTTCTCTGCTAAACTGTTTGTTGATGATTGTGATGATCGCTATTACTTTTAGGTTTTTTAGATTTGGAGAATGACAGGCAACATAATCAACTTATACTACCTTTAGAAATCGGAAGGGCTCTTTCTAAATTTTTATTAAACTTTCTTCCTTGTATAATTGTAGTCCGCTAAGTCCCTTTGCACATTAATAGTCAACAATTCTCTAATTGTATGAATCTCACAACAATCATATGGAAGTCTTTAAGACATTGTTCCTCCCTCAATATCTATATTGGATCCTTTCATAAAATTCACGTTTATAACTCACCCCAGAGTGGGGCAGAATCGAAAATTCTTAAAAATAGATCTTTAACTGATGATCGGCTGATTGGATTTCCTTGAAATTTGGTATAAGCATAGCAGAGGAGTGTACAATGTTAAGTTTGGAAGGGGGACTAAACAGACCCCTCAAGCTCAAAGTTGGGTACCTCTGACATACAAATTTTTTAAACGCTTGACAAATTTTTGTTTCTCGTCTAATTTCAAATATTTTTATACATTATTGTAGGCACTGATATGACCTACAAAAATCAAGCTTTTTGCATTTCCTATTTATTTCTTATGGTTTTTGGTTTATTTGAATTTTAATTTTGCCTGTTCTTAGTCCAGTTTTTTTTTCATATATATCCTAGTGTTTCCCATCGATTTCATTTCATTTTTCTTTTATAAATTAAAAGACAAAATTATCTATTGAATAAAAAAATTTTAAGTAGATATCTTTACCGAGTCCAAAAATAAATAATTTTGTATTTGAAAATTGCAAAACTAAAAATTGTTTGAGTTTTTTTATGCAAAAAAAGTATCTACACTCTTTTTTTCTCTAAAATAAAATTATAATAATTTTGCACTTTTCTGATGGGTAACTTCTCAGTGATGACTTTAAGATAAAAAAGAAGTCCAATAACTCAATTAGTCTTGGTACTCACCCTCTCGAATTCGTCCAATTTTATATGAACGTTTTGAATTTAGTCTATATTTTCTCAAATCCCAAATCACGAATCTACAACAGAATGCAGTTTAAGAATCTGTAATATGCTGTTAAATATTTTCAATAAAAATCTGCGAGATTTGAGAAAAATGTGAATTTTATAGCCGAAGATGTAAATTTCGTTAAGATATCTTAAATGACAAAGATTTTATTATAGATAAAATATTTAGAATTTCTCAAAATTCTCTTTAAAAAAATTTTTACTTTATTTCAAAAATTAACAAAATCGAAACTCAATTTTTTTTAATCTAAATTATATTGCTTAGTTGACATAATTCTTCGTTATATATAAAAAGATTGAAATTAATATCTTTTTTCAAAAGAAATCTTAGTGTAAATATATATATAATGTAAATCCAGAGGAGTTTGGTACAAAGTTCTGCCCACAAGCCCTATCCAAATTTTGTCAATTTTGGAATTTATTGTTTTATTTTTTTCTTATGTTCTCAAATCGCAAAGCTGCCAATGACTTAAAAATATTTTAATTTTGTAGTCCTATATGTAAGATTTTCTAACGAAGCTTTAGTTCGGTGAAAGCTTTATGCAAAAATGGGTTTCGTTAGACATTTTTGAATAAAGCTTTCACGGAACTGAATTTTTGGGTATTTCGGAGTAGGAAAATGGGAATCTTTTTCTTTTAGGGATAAAATTTTTTATATTGTACAAAAATTTCAGAATGATAGTTTAATTAATAGAGATTTTATTTAAGTTCAAATATTATTATTATTAGGTATTTATTTTTATTTTTTTCAAAAACTAACACTAAACAAATTTTTCGTTTTTGATGAATTAAAAGAAAAAATTTAGTTCAAATGCTTTATTATTTATATCTTATTATTTTTCAAGTAATAACCTTTCCAATGACACCAAATAATTGCATAAATACTTTACACAATTGTTTATAAACTAACTAAAAGTTGACCTCCTTCAGCGAAATGTGCACATTTTCCTTAATTTCTATAGTAAATGTGTGCTGCAACCAAAGAGTAACAAGAGACGAAACGAATTGTCAAAAACCTAAGTCGGTTGTCAAAAACCTAACTCATGCAACAACAAAATACATGTGATCAAATACATTTTGTTGTTGCCAAACGAAAATAAAAACACATTTTTGTTTACAAAACAACAATTTTGTTTAATTGTCAATCGAGAATTTCGTCTCTATATGTTACTCTATGGCTGCAACATTCTATATACATAAGTGAACAGCTGCTTCAACATTTCATTTCAAATAATTTTATATAACATTTGAATGGATAAATATATTTTAATTAGATTTCACATATTTATTACTGAGATATTTTGCACACAAGTTTCTAGCTACTCTGGGTGGACCTCTAAAATTGTTAACCTGGGATATTATATAAGAAATAATTAAGGGATATTTATATGAACTATCTATATGAAAAATTTATGTAAAATGTAAAACTTTTCTGTCATATCATAAATGAAATTTTTAACGATTTAAAAAAATATATACCCGAGATGGACAACTTTGGATGCCATCCATTTCCCCGCTAACCAGCTAGGGGCCTATACTTCTCTAAATCAATTTGAAAACACTTCTGATTATATAAAATTTTATTAATTCTAAGGGTTCTTTAGTTACTGAATTATTTCCAAGAAAAAAATGTTCTTGAACCACAGTGAATAGAGCAAATTTCTTCTACAGAATTGGGCAATTAGTTAAAAGTCCAAAAATCCTAAATCATTAAATAATATAATCGTACCAGTACCCAGTTCCGTTTCACAATCATCAGTGTAAATATTGATACTACATTATAGCAAATTATTAGTCGGGGTTCACACACAATTTTCCTTACAGCAATTCTGACTTTGTTGACGACAGAGGTAAAGAGAATGTAAAAGCTTAGAATTCTATTCTCCTCTCTCTCCTATAAACGCAGAATTGCGGCAAGAAAAATTACTGTGTGTAAACCCAGGCTAACTTATGGGAAAAAATATTAAACTATATGATTCAGGTATTAAATAAACATTGACGGGACAAGGGAAATACCTAAATTTACAAATCATCCACTTAATTGATTTAATAAATTTTTTAATTGGATATTTTTTTCTGATTCTAATTTTTTTACAGTTTTTATTAATTAACAGGGAAACCACAATTAGCTCTAAAAACGCGAAAATATGCATTTATAAAACAAAGATTTCTTCTTTGATCAATAATTTAGTGCATCTGTCAAAATTTCATCGCCTTTCAGATTTAAGGCTCAACTACATAGAGTACTTTCTCTTTAACTGGAATTTAGGATTTATGCAACTTTATTTATATGGAACTTAGCTAAATTAGTACTTCAACCTTTTGCGTAAAGTACTTCAAAGATTAAAAATATTCAAATCTGAAGTACCGACGTACATAAATACATTTTGTCAGTTGATTTATTCTTATTTTAATATTTTTCTTGATGAGTCGAACATTTTTATTTGGAATTCATTATTTCAACTGAGAACATAATTAAATTGTTGCAACTTTATATTTTATTATGTAAAATTTTAATAACAAAATAGTGCAGAGACTGGGTTATTACATATTTATTCGTTGCGTAGCTGTCAGTCGCAGTTGAAGCGAAAGTATTCCATGTAGTTTAGCCATTATAGCGAAAGAAATTTTATTCTAACTGATATTTTTCCTACATAAAAAATGTATAAAAATCACAAATATGTTTCTTTTGTAAACCTTTGTTTACTGCACTTTGGGCTCCATATGCTTTCATTAAAAAAATATTGTTTTTGCAACATAAACATTAACCATCATTTTTAATCTTGTTGCTACAAGACATACTTCTTAATGGTAAAATGTTATCCATTAAAGTTAATTAATTTCAAAATTTATTATTATTATTTTTAAAATATGCCCTAAAAATAACAAAATATGTTATAAATATGCACTAACAATTGCCAAATGCAAAAATATGCAATTAAGTGTAAAATATGCAAAAATATGCACTAAAAATTCAATGCCAAAATTATTTATTTGTCATGAAACGGATAAATATTTTCTCAATGACTTCATTCAACGTCCAGAAAAAAACATGCAATAGCATATTTTGGTTTCCCTGGTAATTAATATAATAATTTTGGCGAGAGGTGCAAATTAAAACAAGTTTCTAATTGAATGAATTATTTACTAACATATTTTTTTAGTTATTGATTTTTTCTGTGAGAACTAAATTATATTTGACTCTAAATATTTAAATAATAAAATGATGGCTTTATCATATCTCGTATAATTTGCAGAGATCATAATTGTTTAGAAAACTATGAATTTCCAATGAAATGTTTCATTTTAATGTAAATATATTTATTGATACATATGTATGTACATTGATAGTAGATTGATTGCTAGTTAAATAACCACAACTATATGGATATAGATCAACCAAACAACTTACATATATATGAACGAGTAATAGCAGATTTTTTTATTACGAAAATGTAAAAAAAATACAAAAAAAAAAGCAGCTATATCACAAACAACAATAAAAACAACAGAAGCAGCAGTAGCAGCAGTAGCAGCAGCAGCTGTAATAGTAATAACAAGCAAGTGTAACTGAACCAGAAGCAGTCAGTCTTTATAGTAGAACAAAAAAATAAAATAAAAAAAAAAATCAGCAAATACAATAACAACAAAAACAACAACTAAAACCATTACAATCTTGACAACGCGACGTGATTATGCGATAAGTTCACTTGTGCAAAAGTATCCACAAGTACGAATAAATAAATAAACGAATATTTCATACGAGTACTTTTTTTCATACGAATATGTTTTTTCTGTCTGTCTGTCTGTCTGTCTGTACAATAAAAATATATATGTATTTCTGACTATAAATTCGTCCGTCCATTCCATACGTTTGTCTGTCTGTCTGTTTTTGGTCATCCATCTAAAAAGTTTCATTTCGTTTTGTTCCATAAAATCATCGTATAATACGAGACCAAATGTCCGATTGTAAAAACAAAAAAATCTAGTCTATAAAAACGCATGAATATGTTGTTGCCTTTTGTTTTAGTTGTTTTTGCATTTATTTATTTATTTGTTTGTTTGTTTGTTGATTTATTTTTGTAGATCCGAGTACAAATAAGTATATTTATGTATTCATCTGTAAGTACGAGTTTGTGTGTGCGTGTATGTGTTTATTTGAATGAATAAAATACAAAAATGAAATAAATAATAAAAAAAAATATGAGTGACCAATTTATACATCTGTTTAACCAACTGCTTAAATGATGGTATAAATTTATACTTATACACGATGAGGGTATAGAAAATAAAATAAAATCGAATGAATACATTTCATATTGAAACTTTGGTTAGTGTAAACACACAAAAACAGGGAGGGGGGATTTATTGAATATAAAGTAGACTTACATACATATTTATATGTATGGGGACATATATTTAATACTTATGTATAAATTGATATGAGTATGTGTGTTTATATTGATAGATCTCATGTTTTATATTCATATTTTAATAAAAGAATTGATTCTTAGTGACGAAATCTTATGATCGTGTTAAATAAAAATATAAAAATAATTGGCGGATTCACAAAGTGTGCTATCATGTCGTATTGTCGTAAGTCATACAATTTTTCAATGAATAAAATATATTGATATTATTTTTTTCTTTTGTAACATTTTATGACATTATGATACTAGGATTCACACATCGTGAATCCCCCAAATATTTAATTTGTAACTTTGAATAAATTGTGAATGCTTCTGAAAAAAAATTGTAATTTTTTTAAGAAACCATAAGTATTTTATCTATAATAAAATCTTTGTTAGTAAAGATATCATAACGAAACTTTTGCTGAGTATAGACTTTATCAATATGAAATGATAAAGTAAATAATTCTTTAAGATTTTTATAAAAGGAATCCCATAATTCCCAAAAAAGCGCTAAAAATCTCAAAAATTTCATTTTTCACATTTTCGGCTATAAAAACCATATTTTTCCGAAGTCCCGTAGATTTTTAGTTGAGTTATTGGACTTGGTTTTTATTTTAAAGTCATCCTTGTAAAGATACCATTCTGAAAAGTATAAAATTGTTATACGTTGTTAAAGAAAAATTTATTTTAAAGAAAAAAACAGTTTAGTTTTTTTTTTTGGCCAAAAAATTTTCGTCATTCCTGCAATTCTCAAATTCGAAATCGTTTATTTTTGGACTCGACTTTAAACCTCTTTAATTTAATAGATAAGTTTGTTCTTTAATTAATTAAAGAAGACACTAATAATATCGATTGGAAATACTACGATATATATATACATGAAAAAAGTGGACCAAGAATATGCAAAATTGAGGTACTTAAAAAATTCAAACTCAAATAACTCAAAAACTATAAGAGATATAGATAAGATATGACCTACAAATTGGTTTTTATACATCTTATCAGGGCCTACAATAATGTATACAAATATTTGAAATTGGATAAGAAGAAAAGATTTAGCAAGCAATTAAAAATTTATTTGTCAGATGTATCCTACTTTGAGCCCTCTTAGCATTGCTTCTCTAGGCTCTATTGGTAGCTCTCTGCTACACCTGTTCCAGGTTTCATGTAAATCCAACCAGCCGTTCAGAAGTTATAGATATTTATCCAACAATTTTTGATTCTGCGCCACTAAGCCTTGGTGCTTAAATTTTGTTCGGAAAATTTTGTTCTTGTATTTATATTTTCTGTAAAAGATGTCGGTCAAAAACAAAGTTTCTAATATTTGGTTCATAACTAACTGCATTCTTCTTTCAACTGAAACATAGAAGGACTGATATCGTTATATTGTCTTAGATTTTTACGAAGAGCTAGAATATATAAAAATTTTTAGGGTTGGAATGACCGCGTCAAAATTATATATTAAATGAAATCGTATTTGAGTTATAGAAATTAAATTTAAGAAACTTGTTTTAGAAGATGATTTTTCTGAAAGCTTAAGTAATTCTATATAATTCTTTCATACGTTTTCAGCTGCCAGGGATGATAAATTTGTTTTTGAACCTTGTACTAAATTTAATAAAAAAGTTTATATTTTAGAACTTAATTGTACTTAATTGTAATAATTTCTTTGATTAAAAAAGAAACAATATTTTTGATCAAAATATATATGAGAAAATTCATTTTGGTTCACAAATAAACCCATAACCCTTCACTAATTATAACAGTCAGGTCGGAATTGTCTTAATGTTTATATATAAATTTAAAACAATTTTATTCTAAAATGTTTTTAATAAAATCACAATTTTACTAAGAAATCTTCATTCCAAATTATTGAAAGAGGAAATTTTAATAATTGTACCAAACTATTCACTTTTGTACTCATGTACTTTTAAAGGGCCATTTGTACTAAAAAAACTACAATTGTAATGAATTTATCATTTCTGTTTCAGCTCGATCTGACTGACAGTTTAGATGATATAGTTTTATTACCACAATGTTTTAATTTTGGACCCAATGTTTAAATAATTAGTGATATATTATTAAAAAAATCATCCTTTTTGACTAAAGTTTTTTTCGAAAATTTATTTTTTTAAGGATTTCATTCTCTTAAATAACTGAATTAAGACACACACAAAAAATAAAATGATTTTACTCTTTAAATGTCTGACATATGAAAGAATGTCGGTCGATTAGTTTGTTAGAGGAAACGAAGAGTAGCTTGTTGAGTATACAACTAAGTAGTGACACTCCAGAGACTCACTTGCCTATCAAACCATGGTCACATACAGACATACATACATACATACATACATACACATACTCCAAGGCGACGACAACAAAACTGACTTTTTGTCGTCATCATTCACATCGTCCACCTTGTCTTTTAATCCTCGTAGCTGCTGGTATGGAGTTATGGTTGTTGGTTGTATTCTTGTAAGTGAGTGTGAATACAAAAATAAGCACGCGAGTTATAGTGGAGCGGTAGTGGAGTAACAGCAACAAGAGCAGCAGCAGCCGCAGCCGCAGCAGTGGAACATGTTAGCATGTAAAAATTTGCCAAAGAAATGTCTGTATTTTTGTGAGGGTATAATATTAACACGCGCTTATTCTGCACACTCACCCATACATGTATATATGTACTAACATGTATATATGTACTAACTAAATAAGTATTATACTCCAGTCGTATATTTATTCAAACATTATTTTTATTACCACATATATGTACTCTTCTTCTGCTTACTCCTCTGCATTTCGTTTACAGACAAATGTACAACAGATACAGATACAAATATTCGTACGTACGCAGATTGTATCTTATGTTTATGGAATTTAAACTAATGTATTAAACAGAATGAATAAAACAACAACAACAAAACAACAAAAACTCGCACAAAATAAAGTTAAAATCATCATCAAAAAAATAAAGCAAATAAAAATAAAATTGACTAAAAAATGAACAGAGTGTTAAGTTGAGAGTATCTTCACGCTGTTATTTAAACGATTTGTTGCTTTTTTATTGTTGTTGTTGGTGTTGCTGTTTTTGCTTTATATTATTCTCGTGTTTGATTTTATTGTGTTTTAAAGATTTATTTTTGTTTTTTTGTTTTGTTTTTATATTTTATTCAGCGTGTGAGAGTCTCAATTGTAATTCATTTCTCAGTTAAGTATTTTTGTTAAATGTTTGATTTTGTTTATGTTTTTTTGTAGATGTTGTTGTTGTTGTCTTTTTATTATTTTATGCTGTTTAGATTTATTTATTTGTTTTTCAGTTTCTAGCTAAGAAAAATTAATCAAAATGATTATTTTGCGTTATTTTTTTATTTAATGCTTCTAAAAAAAAAACAGTGATACAGTTATATATTTTGGTACAGTTTTGGCGACAAAGTTAAGAGAGTTTTAAAATTATATTTTTGTCCAATGAAATCGTATAAAGTCATTTAAAATCTGTGTTGAAATATTTCTACAGGTGGATTTTTTTAAAACCGTTATTTAACTATTCGAATATTTCTATATCCTGATCGATATACAAATTCGTTGTAATGATCTGGGTTGCTGGTGTAGATACAGGTAAAATTTAGTGGTTATAAATTCCTATCTCCTAATCTACGTCAATCGGAAAGATTACAAGATCATTTTTCTCTCAAGTTTCAAGCCTGCCTCCACATCCCTTCCATACATCTCAATTTAATCCGATCATTAGTTTAGGAGATACAAAATTTATTATCAAAAATTTTTCGTATGACTCCATTGTGCGATGTATGGCCAAATTGATCGCCATAATGTCATCGACTAGGCTTAAGACACTAGTTGTATATAATGACGGAGGATATGGCAGGTTTGGTGATCTTCAGTGCCATAACCTGCAATATGGATTATTGTATCCCTATACCTATTCTTGAGAGATACATCTCAGTATTGGTCTCCACTGCTCCGGAACTTACAACTGGCTCAGTAAAGTTTTGTACTGATGAGTTCTAAATAAATTGTTATAGGAAATGTATTTCCCTCAAATTGTCGGATCACTTCAGCATTCTCCATGCAGAAATCTCGGGCATAAGAAGAGCTGGTTAATATATTAAAGAGTATTCGGTGTGAATAGCCAAATCTGTATAGAAAGTTATGCAACAGTTAAAACAATCTTGAGTGTTTTTTTGACATCAAGGCTGGTAAATGAACCCAGCAAAATGATCAAGAGTTAAAATAAAAAAACATTTTGATCCCTTCAAAAGTGAAACAAAGTGCATATTTTGAACTTTTTTGGAAGTTCTTAATAATTACTTTCAAGGCAATAAATTAACTTTTCAAAGAAAATTAAAATTTTATAAAAACAGTTACCTTCTTCAATTGATCAAAGTACTGATTTCTTTATGCGGATCGAAAATTCTAAACAAGGCAAAAAAATCCCCAAAAAAAAAAAAAAATGGAAGCTTGAAAAAGCTTTATACAATTTTGATATATTGTGGTTCCAGTAGTACAAATATGGTCTAGATTCGATTTAGCAATGTCCGTCTGCTTGAAGCAGGATAGGGCACGAACGGGGCAACGTAGACTAACGAAATTTGGCACAACTATTTATCCTACATATGAATTGTTTAGTATTGAAAATGGTTATAATTGGTTAATAAATAAAAATGTTATAGGATAAAATCTAGAAACACTGAGTGTCCGTTTCATACTGTTCTGCTAATGTTTATGAAATAAAAGCATGTACGATAACGAAATTTTTTATAAATAGTTTGGGTGACAAAATAAATTTGTAAACCAAAAATGAGCATGGTCCTCCCACTTTAATGCCCACCTCCCATATAAGGTGAAAAGTCAACGAAGATTTGTAAAAATTGTTCAAGGTTCAATGTAAACTCGGAAACAAAAGATGGTCCTGGTCACTCATCTTATCGCCCACCTCCTATATAACGTAAAATTTGAAAAAGTTGATGGTTTGTTTTTTTTTTTTTTAATTTATTATAAACTTTATATTTTTGCTCTAATCATTTGTTTCATAACTTTGAAAATATTGATCGCATCAATAACAATTGCATTCATCATTTAAAAAAAAATTTTAGGGAAATTTTTTGTGAATTAATTTTAACAAAGTCAGATATGTTGTTTTTGAGTTATGACAATATATGTG
>MINK01000736.1:0-14745 GCA_001735545.1 Phormia regina
AATATTTGCACAAACACATAATACCCCAACCACCTTTGGTGGTGTAGGGTATAATGAACGATCTAAAAAGATTTTATTCCCCAGAATAAACTTTGATTAATTATTTAGAATTAGAAGACATAATGCAATTTAATAATTTGATATAGAAATATTCCATTGAATGCAAGTTTCAACTCTCGATTAGTTTCTTTAAAATTCAATTTTCCTTTTTATAAAATCCATCGAACGACATCAATTTACCGCAACAAATTTTAAGGATGTGTGAGATCAAAGGATTTTTTAATGTAACGTTTTGTTGAAAAGATTTTGAAAAATTTATATTTTTTTGTTTTAAATGCAATATTTTACATAAATGTATTAAATGATCTAAACAAATTCTAAATCGAACAACAAATGCTGTGAGAAGTTTTCTTAAGATCCATGACATCCAATCATTAATTTTGGTGACTAGACACCGAATTGAAAATTTGTGGAAGTAGTTTTGGATTTACTTAAAATTTGGTATAGACTTAACAGGGTAGTGTACAAAGTTATGTTTGCAAAGGGGACCCAACAGAGAGTAGAAATCAGATGAACAACCTGAAAAAAAATAATAATTTTATTCAACGAATTTTTTAATTCTTTGGAACATTCTCCCACCTAAAATTTTAGTTTTCCCATTACAGTCTTAGACCAAATGTACATAAAATATTTATCAATTGCCTGATATCAGCAAATAATAAAAAAGAACGCAATATAAACTTGTAGTGACCAAATGGTGGAAATGAAAAACAAAAAGAAAAAAAAAGCATCCAACTAAAACAACACACATTACACTGGCTGATGCCATCATTTAAAATAAAACTTTGTTGGTCAAGACAGAATCAATAAAATATTAATGCCCGATAGCATAAGTGATTGGTCAATTCTCCAATATTAACCATGACCATGTAAAGACATTCACACACAGCTACACATACTATATACAACAACAAACTCCCTCCACAAAATCCTATAAACAGAAAAGAAAAAGACAGTTTCTTTTTATTTATATAGAAGATGAAGTATAGAAACTCCAAACCAGGCGATCATGCTAGCTGATCTTATATACTTTTTTAATTTTTTTTTCTGTTTTCCGTCTTCCATTCATATTGGAAAGACGACAAAAACTTGATGGGGATCATAATAAATATAAGTATTGGAATGAAATGATGCGAAAGTTTTAGATGATAGTAATGTGGTGGCTTTTGTTTTAGCTTTCGTATACGAATGATGTTTATGTTGGTGAATAATGATGATGTCTTCTACTAAAAAAAAAACGCTAATACCTAAGTACTTTTCACAATCTTCCCCTTTTTTTGGTTGGATGGCCAGGAAATAACGTCACATGTATACGAGAAACTTTTCCGCACACAAAATAAGACAAACGAAGGGAAAAAATCAAAATGTGGAAAAACATCTGCTTATTATTTAATATTGAATGATGTTCGATTGGTAATTCATTCTTGTCTTTAGCTGTTTTCTTATTGTTGTTTTAGCCTGGCTTAGCCAAATTGTATTCAGATGTTTCTTGAGAGATTAGCCAAAGGGGTTGTTGAAACAAATTTAAGTATATTTTACCATTTTTATTTTTCGTTTTCATTGGTGTATATTTGAATGATGACCGGAACTTTAGTTTTGTTTTTTCTCTGTTGAGATGAGAGTTTTGTGGCAAATAGACAGATATATTCTTAATTTTAAGAAGATTTATTAATGTTTAAGTTTTTAAATGCTATCTAGAGTCTATAATTTTATAATATGTTTGAGGGAAACTATTCCAATAATATTATTAAAATCCACTTAAAATATGTTTAAAATATTCTACAGAGACTGAATTTTAATACTAAGAAACGATGTTTTTTATTTTAATCGATATACAATCTTTAATGTTCGGAAAATAATAAAAATCCATCATTATTGAAATAAAAAATAAAAATATCTATTGAGATATTTATTGCAAAAGTTAAAAATTTGTTTAACTTTTTTCATCGGATGAAAAAATTTTAAACAACAACAATTTCATTGAATAAAAAATATTTTTGAAACAAAACATATGAATAGCAATCATTTGACATTTTAACCAAACTATATATTTATTTTGAAAGATATTTCATCATGATGGATATTTATATTAAAGAATATAATATATATATATATATATATATATTTTTTTTTAAAATGAAAAACATTTAAAACATTATTCTGGTTAAAATTAAAGTTTTCAACAAACGAAAATTATAGTATTTTGTTTTTAATATACGAAGTTTCAGAGATCATCAACACATAAAATTACATTCAATGAAATTTTTAATTAATATATATTTATTCTTTAGATCTACGAAAATTTTGTAATTTGTGTTATATTAATAGTCAATGGTTACAGCTAAAATATATTTCTAAATATATTTGGTCCAGCTTTATTTTTTAATAAATAGATTTCTATGTAGCTCTTAAGTAATTTCAGTCATCATTCTAAATATTTAAAGACCTCAAGCAACATCCAACGTTTATAAAATACGTATATAGCTGTTATTTAAATTTATAAATCTGCCACTATATTGAAACGTATTAAACACAAAATGTTTAAATGTTCGAGCTGTGGGCTCTCTCTCTCAAATACAATGACATCAAGCAGAAGGCTATATGCTCTAATAAACAAACAAGGCTGCCTGAATTAAATTAATGATCTAATAAGTATGTATTAACACAAGTATAGGTCCATAATCGGCACTTTAACGAATTTTGGTAGACAGGGGCAATGATGTAGGGTAGCATATGGTTGGGCTTGACTGACTATATCTTTTACTCTCATTTTATATCGAATGGTTTAAACTGTTAAATAATCTGCTGTTGTTAATGCAAACTTTAATGCACAGATTAAATATTTTTCCTTTATTTCCCATATAGGCCTAAGAATAAAACATAATTTCCAAATAATTAAATCATTCTTTATTTGGAAATTTTCATCAATAAATTTACGTATTGAATGATTCTTTTTTAAATAAAATATTAATGATTAAAAAATTATTATTTGACAAAAAGACACCTCTTACTTGATATCCTATATTGTCCAAATTTCTATCGAATCACTTTCCTCCACCCAATAAATCAATTGTTTGCATTACAATGCCTTTTTACGATCTCAGCTAAATATTTGAAAATTAAAACAACAATAATTCCACACTGACAAACATTTCATGCATAATTTCATTATCCACAACAACAAAATATTAAACAAAATAGTAAAAATGATTTTTTCAATATAGAAAGAGAATAGAAGAAAAAAAAAATCATAGAAAAAATAAAAATACCCACTGACAACACAAATGTAAACATGTACATTGTCAACCCAGATGTCAGTTTAGTTGTGGTTGGCGCTCAATTAAATGTAAACTAGCTGTCAATTTGGGCACCAAAATATCTGTATATGTGTGCTAAGGCATTTGGATTCGGGTAATAAATTTTCTCCACCATCAAATGCGTGCGATCTAGAAGATCTGTGTATGTGTGTATGTGTGCGTGCATAAATTTGTGGGGAAACTCCATGAGAATTATGAGTAATTTTTGACAGTTTGTTTATTTGAATTTGTCGCGTATTTGTTTTTCCCGGTAATATAAACGATTAGAGTAAACGCACAATGTGGGCGGTCGCAGAATGATTTGAATGAAGCCAACTATAACTAAAACTAAAAAAATAACAAAAAAAAACAACAAATAATAATGATCATTCTATAAAATAATCATAATGAAGTTGAAGCTAAGCAGAAAAAAATCTGCTAAACGTATGGCTACGAATGTTATTGAAATTGAAATTTATGTTAGAGGAAATTAATTTTCTGAGTTTTTTCATCGTCGTTGCTGTTGTTGTTATTTTATTTTATTTATTTATTTTTTTTTTACAAAATATGTGTATAGTATGTGTGGCATTTTTTAGGGTGGCGTCTTAAAACTTTAAAACTAAAATATTTTGTCTAGTCACTAATAAACTTTACACACAATTCCATGAAGGGAATTTATAACAAATAAAATATTAAATATTCATAATATAAAAAAAGCTGACTGACATTGTTTACAAATACAAAAAATACTTTAGGTGGCAACTTCAATTCCCTAAAATTTAGTTTAGATTACAAATACATACATAAATTTAGAAATATTAAAGATAACAAACTTTTTGACATTTCACAACGCCTTCGGCTAAAAATTAAACTTAAATTGATTGCTTCATAATCCAGTTTAAATCGCAATTTATGACAGTTTTGAGTAGGTGACAGGTTCAAACAAAAATTTTTTATGTCCAACAAAATATCTATTAATCCCTTGTCACAATATCTTTAAGTTTATAGCGACCGCTTAAATATTTTTGTAGAGGTTTTTAGTCGTCAACATAATTGATTTCTTAAACAAAAGCATATCACACTTCAAAGTGTCACTTGAAATGTCAAAAATAAAAGTATGTATTTTATTTTAGATTTTAACATTATTTTATTTTTTATTTTAAAGTTTATTGTACTCGTGACAGTTTTTAAGTCGCTGTTGTTATGTGACAGTTACATTGTGTAATTGTTTGAAAAGATAGACGGACTTTATTTTATTTTTTCAAGGTTAAAGTTGTCAATTGTCAACACTGTAAGTTAACGTATTTGTTTCAAGTATGTAAATTGTTGCATATAAAATTGATTTTAAGGTGTTTTTTTATGAATGTGTCAATTGTGGAATAATGTGTGAAAAAATTTAAATGATCATAAATGGTTTCGCTTCTTAATATATTTGGTATTTAACACACATAATAGAAGAATTTGTTAAGACAGTTGTTTTGATATAATGCTCTTCCTATGACAAATTGAAATCTTTTTGTTATAAGTAAATGTTTATATTTTGCTTTCATGGAAGGGAAAAAATTCCTGCTCCTTTTAGGATATCGAAATTTATTGTAAATGTTCTCGAATGTACTTGTATGTTTGATCATTCAATAGCTTTCCAATTGTATTCCGACTCCTAATAGTTCATCTTTGAACCGTTAGTTGTTATAATAATTTGACAAATTTTAATTACGGACTGATTGATCCAAAGAAAATAATAATAAAACGTGATGATTAAGATTCTGATATGACCTTTTACTAAAGTAAAAGTCATTTACGATCCATATACCCATATGTTCTGAATGAAATATAATTTAGAAAAAAGTTATGAAAAATAGGAACAATTTTGATCCTTAACTGCAAAAATATTGAGCAAAAAAAAAAAAAAAATAATAATAATAATAATAATAATAATAATAATAATAATAATAATAATAATAATAATATGGATATGTCTAGTAGAAAATTTTTGTCTGATGCTGTGTTTTTATTAGCATTTATTAAAATCGTTTGTATTCCGTTTTTTTAGCTATAGTGTAAATAGTACAAACAACTGTCAAATTTTACTAGTGTGACCACTGAATATGGTAGTTAAAATGGCCATAAAAAATCAATACGTGATATAAAAAAAGTGAAAACATATTCTTGTATAGCTCGTCAAATATAGTTCATCTATTTTTCTTTTAAGAAGAAAATATTTTTTTCTTGTCCATCCATGTATCTGAACTTAATTTTACCATTTTCATTTTACTTTGGTAAAATCGAAATGTGTGCATACATTTTGATAATACATGACTTATTTTACACATTATTAGCTTTAGGAAAAATTTGACAAACTGAAACATTTTTGATATTTTCATTTTTTAAATTTAAATTTAGTAAAAAAACTGCAGTTGGGTCATCTTGAAGATCTTTATAGCCCGATAAAATTCATGTTTAGCATATCGAAATCCATTAAATCCACCTATTCGTCTGTAAGAGAGGATTTTTTTTGCCGAAAAGTCTAATAAATAATGAAGTCTTTAAAATACTGATAAGCTTAATTTTCATTACCTTTTACTTCAATGCAGGTCGTTTTTTCAAATATTGCTAACTTGTGAAGGGTATACAAATAAAAAAACTTTACTAATTCTACAACAACACTCTAGAGTAATATAAGTAATAATACTTTGCAACATCATTTTATCTATTCATGTATATAACCGAGATATTCAAAATAAATTACTTTATTCTGTAATACAAATCCTATAACAAGCAATTGGAAAAAGGACTTTCATAGCAAAAAAAAATATATATAATAAAATACACATATGTAAGTATATTGTGTAAACATTTAGAACATAGTGTCTCAAAATATTTAACATTCTAGCAAATATACTTGTAAAAATCAAATGTTTTGTTAAAGATATTGAAAAAGGTCAAAGATAAACAACAAGAAAAAAGTACTTTACAAATACCGCAAACCAAGCAACTAAACTTCTTTTACAAATACAACTTTTATTTATAATAAAAAGGATTTTGTTATGAAAAGATACAGACATAATGTAATAGAATTTTTGTATCTAAGTACCACTAATCTTGTAAATAAAATATGAAGTGGTTATTCATATGTGAATACAAACAAATAATTTATACGAGGTAATGTTCAATAGTAGTTAAAGTTGTACTTTTAGTACTTTCATAATTTTGAGTTTAATTTTCATTTGACCCTCGTAAAAGATCCCATAAGTTTACAATCTTTTGCAAGAAGTTATTATTATTATTATTTTTTTTTTTTTTTGGAAATTTATCTTAACAAATCTTAAGCATAATTTAATTTTCATAATAAAACTACTTGTTTCTTGGCATTTCTTATTTCAGTGTTTTGCTACACATACATTTCATACCATAATTTATTTCTAAAAATTAATTGAATTTTACCACAAAAACATAAAACAATTCTTCATAATTTATCCCACAAATAACTAGAGGGTGTTTTTAGAATGACACAAATGAATGACATTTGTTGTGTCTGTCATTTGTCGAACTCACTCCCCAAAAACAAATAACTGCAAAAGTACCCAACCAACAAATAATAATGTTTTTAAACATTTCATTCGTTTGTTATTAAAACACTTGTCCTACAAGCTGAAACATATGAGTCTACTACCATCAATTGGAGCAAATGACCACTTTGTTACCACAACACACTTGTTAATGTGAAATTGGACATGAGTAGTAAATGTTGTCTCTACGTGTCACTCATTATTTTTTACTCGTTTCTCTTTTTGGTAACAGACTATTTTGTGGGTTTTTTTGTGTATGTAGTTCTTGTGGTCCTTAAGGCCATTATTTTTGTTTAAGACATTTTTGTCTTTTATATTTGATTATTAGTTTTATTTTACAGAACTAAAGGTAATTTTTATTATTTAGTCACGCGTTAGTTTGTTGACTTGTTTTGTTGTCACGTTGAAGTAGTTGTTGATTTTAAGACATTTGTTTTTCCTGTTAAGGAATATTTTGCTAACAGCTGTACGCTTTTCTTATAAAATGAATTTTGATTTGATTACAAAGTTGTCGATCTACTAAAGAAAATCTAGAGTAATGGTCAAAACATTTCAAACTAAAATGATATTTTACTTTTGCATTTAAAGTTTGCTTCCTCAATAATAAACGTTTAACAAATTTATTTTAATTGCATTTAATTTCAACAAATAAAAAGAAAGTATTTCTGGAACAAAAATCAAATAGAAAAATGTGTTTTACATACACATTACACCATAGGTCCGGTGTAATTATAATTACGTATTGAGATTTCATTCTCGGTTAAAGGTTATAAAATCGTGTTTCTTTTCGTGCCATTTAAATATTAATAAACAATTAAATCAAATTTATTTTTCTCACTACATTTACAATTCAGTTTTAAATCTTTCAATGTAAAAGCTTTTCAACTAATGATAGTAGTATTATTTTATATTTCGAGATCCAGAATTTTATATTTCGAGATCCAGAAAAGTCAAAAAAAGAATTCCCGTATTTCGGGAAATTGTAACATTGTTTAGAAATAAATAACTTCACCATGGTACTGCTTCAAAACAGAAAATTGTTAATCTTTCGTAAAATAAAAGAGATAACATACAGTGTTAAACTTTGAGACTCTGTAAATCCACTCGAGTCAAGTCGATATGATTCGACAAAAAATTTAAACTCGTATGAAAATTTTCTTGAAATCAAATTAGCCGTTCGGAAACTACAATTTATTTCCGTCTAATGTTAAGGATTGTACACAAAAAACACTTCTAGAATAACATATTATAGCTTAAAAGTTTTCTACCTTTAGGAAACTATTTTTTTATTCATGCTCAAAGCTCCGAAAAATTCAAAAATAATTTGCTTAAATTAAGCACAAATAATCCAATATATGCTAAATATGAAGGATAAGTTTACGCTTATGCCAATGAAATTTTCTCAACCCTATCAAGTACAGTTTTAACCATATTCATAGCTCAACTTCCTAACCTAAAATTAAGTACTACAGTATGAGATTGTTTCATGTTACTCGAAAGTTTGTCACTTGGAATGAAAGTTTTCCATAAGTTGTTGTTATAATTACAAAGTTTGTATGTATACTGTCAGAAAGATAAGGAGATGTATAAATAAAAGTTCAGATTAAAATTCGCCTAGATCTAAAATATGTAAAATTAATTTTATCATAATTAATCTTTCGTTACTGAAAAACATTAATAAGTTGAAAGTATTTCTATCACTTATTTAAAAGTGGATATTGAATTTTAATAAAGTATAATCTCTTAAAATATGTATGTTAATGTAAACCCATAAAAAATCATAAAATTATTTTTATGCTATTTTTGTTCAATCAATGACACACTTTGTTCCTATAAACTCAAAAACCAGAATAAAGTCAACTCTTATCACATTAACCGTTTATTGTCCATTACATATGCATTAAAAAAAATACAAAATAATGACACCAATAAAAATCTTCATATAAAATAAAAAAAAAAACAACAACTACAATAATAGATTGACAACATCATCATCAGCAGCAACATCTTCATGAGCAGACCATTATTGGCATATAACGGTCATTGATTTATGTCAATACAGCTGTCAACTTAAAGCAACAATTGGAGCATAAATAGACTTGTGAAACACACAAAGATAAGACGATGAAATTTTTTTTCTTTTATCAATAATTTTTAAATGCAAGTAATTTATAAATGCAAAAAGTAGAAAAATAAAAAAAAATGTTGACAAATAAAAAACATTAGAAAAAAAATCTAAACAAATTTTAAAAATTGATTGATGACATTTTTGTCATTTTACAAGCAATACATATATATTTCATAGAAATAGTACAATGAATTGTGTTTATATTTAAGAAAACACACTTATGAAATAAAAATATAAAAAAATATAGCACAAGATTTATGATAAGAATTTTTTTTTTTTTTTTTTAAATTAAAAATTTGCAAGACAGCCGGAGACAGATAGACGAACGGACGGACGGACAGACAGAGAAACATAATGAAGTAAATGTGACAGATTAAACAAAAGTTCAAAGACTTTTTTGTTTGAGTTTAGTAAGCATCATTGGCAATAGCAGCATTAATAGCTACTGTGTTGTTTTTATAAAAAATAAAAATAAAATAATGTCACGAAATTATCATTTATTATTTTCTTTAATTTAAAATCTTTTGATTTGATGTAGTATGTGTTAGTGTGTATGTACTTCTCATGTTCCTAAAGAAATTTTAAAAGAAGTCTCTTAAGATCCGACTTTGATAATCACAGATTCACAATCATACAAAAATAAAGATGAGACCTTTTTTGGTGTCACTATTGTTGTTATTGCTGATTCTTAATGTTGGAGCCTAGTTTTTTATTGTTGTTTATTCTTTTTTTATTTTTTTAGCTGCTGTAGTTAACAAAGAATTGATAATGTTGTCGCACAATTGTTTTGTATTTTTTCTTTTTGTCTAGTGTTCACTTAACAAAAACACAACTTAACAAAGGAATGAATGACTTCTGTTGAAATTAGTTTCTTTTTTTTTTTTTTTATTATACTTACATATTTCCCCTGGATTTCTTTAAGTGAAAAATATATAAAAAAAAGGTTTTGTTAAAATATAAAACTATTATTTAGTTTTATCTTTACACTGTAAAAAAAAATTTTAAAGTTAAACATTAAGAACATGAATAAACATTTAAAACTTTTGATGATTTTAATCGACTTAGAATATCAGCTTAATATATTAATTTCTATATTCCACAAAATTTGTAAATTTTTCTCCGTGTATATAAATACCTTTATTTAAAATACAAAACATAAACAAGAGATAATATATGTATATAGCAACAGTAAGTATAAAATTATAGTTAATACCATTTCTTTTCTTTTTTAATTCTCGCAATATTCGATAATGAATATAATGAATTTTTTTGAATAAAATTGCAACCAAATCGAAGAAATATTCAAAACATATATCGATCATAGAAATTTACAAAAATATACATTTATAATGAAAATAAAGAAATGATCTCTGATACATAGATACAAGTTCTACAAATAATTATGTGAAAAGAAAATCAGTTTTAGACACGACATTAACATTTTGAAAATGCTACTGTGTCTAGGCTTTAGGATGTTTACAGTCGCACTGTGTAAGTACCGAAAAAAATAAGATAAAGTGGTAGTATCATTTTCACGGTCTATTGTCTCATTAAACTTTAGTTAATCATATTAATCTGTAAAATAACACGAAAGAATATTAAGGGCTTTTATATGGGCAAAACTATAGGAAAAAATGTACGGGACGAAAACGATTCATATGATCTCTATAGTCATTAATTAATTTGATAATTATGCAGCAAAATCTTCTATTTATTTCCACTTGAAAAATGTTCATCACTATTTTCACCGTTAAAAGTATTATTAATGAAGAAAATCATAATAATCGTAACTGAATCAGAACATTCAATTTAGACAATATTCCTTTTAGCTAAATGTCAAACTTCCAATAGATGGAATTGAAAAATATAATTATTATTTCCAGCTATTTGTGGAACTGTATCTGATAACCCTAATTAGGATATTTTGCATTATTGAAAAAAAGCGTCGATATAGCAGAAAAATTCATTGTAATCCATTTAAAAAACTTTACCTAACATTACCACATTGTAGGGTACTAAAACATCTTGTAAAGGGATTATTCATAAAGATTTTTCTTAAAGAATTAAGTAAAATTCACGTAAAAATAACACTAAACCTAAAAATGGTTTTAAATTTCAGTTTCATTTTCATTAGTCAGTCATAATTGTGTTTGTAGTATGTCTAGAAACTGCAACGATATCTGTCCTTAAACACTAAATACATTTAATTTCATCTGTATGTCTGTCCTTCCACCCATTCTCATTCCTTTAGCATTTGTAGTCAATGTTTGATCGTGGCCGCATTATTTCCTTTTTTTTATTATTATTTCACTGATTTGTTTCTTTTTTGTTCCTGTAACAGTAGCGTCTCAAAAAGCGTTGAAACAAATTACTATCGATATAATCTTTTTGTTCAGCTCCTACTGCTGGTTTTGTTTGGGATTGTTGTTTTTTTTTTTTTTTTTTTTTTANNTGGTTTTGTTTGGGATTGTTGTTTTTTTTTTTTTTTGGTTGGTTTATATTTTGAAAGTGACTGCAGACGATGGTGGTCCACATTAACATTTTGCATGTCTCTGATTATAGTGGCGTTTTTTTTTTGTTTGGTTTATTTTTTTATTTTTTTTTGGTGGCGAATTGTTGTAGATGTAATTTGAAACTTTTAGCTTATTTTGTATTATTGTTTATATTTCTTCGGTGGTTCGGTATATTTTTGTTCACATTACAAATTGCAGGTCTTTTTTACACTTTTGGTGGGTCTGTCGGAATTAATTTCATTTGAAATTGTTGGTTTTTGGTGTGTTTATATGTATGTATGTATTTGTTTGTTTGTCTTGATTTGTTAGGTATGTTATTAACCTGAATATGTAGTTATGGATTTGGATTACGATATTAAATAATAATGTACAATATTTGTAATCGATAACATTTTGGTGTTTGACCATTGCAAGACACCTGTATGGGAAGTTGAGTAAAATAATTTTACTTATGTTGAAAGAAACTAATCCGAAATCTGAGTTAATAAAAATATTAACTATAAATAAAGTGGATTTTTTTTAAACATTAGATATTAAATAACTTTTTTGAAATATTATTAGAGTAAATTCAAAAATTCAAATTCATTAAATAACTCCATTGACAAGTATCTATTGGTAAAGTCCTAATTAATGGCAATTCTTACTTTTGTCCACCCTTTATTTGTTGCATATTGTCTACATTTGACAAATTTTTATCAAAACACACTCAAAATCAATAACTTCAGCAAAACAGCTGATTATTTTGGATTTTTACAATTGTCAAACTGCATATATAAAAACAATAATGAATATAATTTCGCATTCATTTAGCATTTGTCTTGCTAACAAATTGTCTAATGTAGACTTTGTGTTAAAGATTTTTTCTTGTTTAAAGCAAATAGTATGTTCATCTTATGTCAACCTTTTTTTTATCAATTTGTCTTTGACACAAATTATTTTCTAACATCAAATTTCTTTCAAAATGTTTGCTAATTTTTGCTTTTCAACAAGCACACACACACACAGACATATGGACCACCCGTATCATTTAGAAAACAAAAATCCATCAATAAAATGTCTTTTTAATTGTTTTACCCCATAAACAAAGAATGCGATTAATGATTCACAAACACGCAATAACTTCAAAATGCTCTTCTCTCGAACAGTCACCACCAACGCACGAGTCTTTGATTGTAGCAATTTTGAAACTATAAAAAAGACAAACAGACGGACATACAAACTAACAAACTATTGAATTTAAAAAATAATAAATAAGAAATCTTCAAAAAGATAATCAATTTCTAGATAAATACTAAAAACTTAAAACGGGGGGACCTCATCGCATCGTGCAGCAGGCAAAGAAACAAAAAACGCTAAATTGTAAAACACACATAAGAACAACAAATAAAAAAAAAAACATTCACCTAAAAGTCACCAGATCAACCGCACAAAGAAGACAAACTGTAGACATCGTATAAACGTTTAAACGACGATCACATCACTATCGTTGTCGTTTATTTTAAAAGACACATCTGGATGCAAAACGACAAGTGAACGATAAGAAACAGAATATAAAGCATAAGAAAAAGTGCAACAGTTATAGAAATCCATTCGTATCAAATCGAAATGATTTATGACATAAATAAAACTCAAATAGAAGCTAACATAGACTAGAAGGAGTAAAGTGAGTGGAATAGGGGTGTCGCATTGGGTTCTTTTTATGATTCGTATGGAGATATAAAGTCATTGTAAATAGTTCTAATGTGTAGGCAAATGTAAAAGCAATTAAAAATTATATCCTGCATAATAAAACAAAAATTGAAAACTAACAATTGTATGATTAGTTCGTTAAGGTGTTTGCAACAAATTTAAACTAAAAGTCTTTTATGAATACAAATATTGTCCTCTGTGAGTTAACATTTCCTAAGTTAATTCTCATTATATGTTCTTGATGTGTAAAATTCAGACTCAGAAAATATGGTATTAAATTTCAGGACTAAAATATTACCAATATTTTTTTTTTTTTTTGATCGGGCATTTCACACAAAGTATGGAATAAAATTAAATAATGTCATAAAAATATATAATCTTATCTCATGAATGGATCGACATCTTTCTTTGGGCCCATATTCATTTTATATTCGATGATTAAATATTAAATATAAAAATTAAAACCTCATAAGTTAATTTGATATATAATATCAACAATACCTTCTTCGATTAAACTTTAGCTTAAACTACATAAAAATCATTATTGAATCCGGTGGATAAATGTTGCCAATCGGACCGATTGGCGACATATGTGCTAGAATAGTTTGCATATGCCCTGAAAAAATTATTTTTAATGAATGCGGTACATACAATTAAATTCGTTATTTTTTTTTTTTAAAATTAAGGTACAAATTCATAGTTCCAATTAAATGATTCATTAAAATTCAATGAAAAAATTATTGTTATTATGTACATTTTATTGAAACCAGTATTTCAAATTATTTCTTAATAAGATAAGTTAATTAGTTAATTGATTTAATGTATTAGTACATTGAATTGGTTTACTCAATGTAGTAATGCATGATTTTTATTAAGAAAAATCATTACACAATGAACCTAGTTATTGAATCAATGAAATATTTCATTAAATTATGTTAAAATAAATGTATAATAATGGAAAATAAAGTATACAAAAACAAATCATTTTAACTTTATCACTTAACAACAAAATGACGCATTTTTAATAAAAGTAAAAAAATTCAGTGTTGCGTTAAGAATGAAAATGATTATAAAGTTAAAAAGTTATAAAACATTCGAATTGTACCTAAATATAAATTTATTCTTCCATGAGAAGTCGAGCAGCAGAATTTATTAGATCAAATTAAATGAATTAACCATAAACAAGAAATTGGAGACTGTGGTTTTAAACAGTTTTTAAAATTATTATAATATAAGCCTCAAATACTAGGGTTTCGAAAAATATCGTGAATTCCAAAACCGTAAGTATTCGTAAGTATTTATAAATATATAAAATAAATTAATTTAATTCTTTATAAAATTATATTACAGACTGATCAAGAATTGGACGCTACAAATGGTGATCATCATGATATTTATGGCACCTATATTATGAATATATTATTTAATTTATTGTTTATAATGAGTCAATATACCACAATTAAATTTATCAATTTAAAATAAAAACCAAA
>MINK01000737.1:0-21836 GCA_001735545.1 Phormia regina
TGACAACACAATGTTAAAATCATAGCTTTTTCAGTTCTTTTTTTGCTGGGTATTTTTAGCCATTTCTACATTTCTTGTTATTTTATTTATTTATTTTTTTTTAATTATATTTTCTACACTTATTTAAAAAAATATTATTAAACAAAAAACGCATTAAAGTTACATTTAGTAACTCCCTAAAAATGCAACAATAATATGTTGACGTGCTTTTGGTTAGTCACCATAGAACACAACTAGAAATCCGCAAAAAGTTCTTTGTATGTGTTGGTAGAATTTCCTACAGAGTAAATTTATATGAGTGAATAAAATATTTTTTTGTTGTTGAAGGAATGAACAGAGTTGAAATTCAAACTGATTTCTAGTAATCTAGTCAACTAAAAAAATTCAACAATATAAAATGGAAAAATATGCCCAAAAATTCCGAAAGGAGTGGTTTAATAATCCAAAATTTAAGGACTGGTTTTCTGAATCTAAAAATTCTAAGAAAGCGTTCTGTAAATATTGTAAAAATTCAAAGAAATATATGAACTTGTGTATTCGGATGCGGAAGTGCAAGTGTTTTTCAACAAATAAACTTAGTAAAAATAAATTTAAGAAATAAAAGTATTTTATTTATTTCATTTAGGATTGATTTAGAAAAATGTGTCAAATGTTACGACAACTATGATGTACCCAAAAATTATTTAAAATGAGTCCTACGATATAGAATAACAACTATTTTTTATTGATGACATAATTTTTTAAATTCTTATTTTTATTATTATTTTTATGCCAAAAAACTAAAATCTAAAAAAATGATCTCTACTTAAATGAATTGTTTTAGTTATTAATTTTGTGTTTTTTTTTTCATATACATATTTTTAGCCATTATTTAGCCATTTTCAGCCATTTTTTAGTCATTTTTTGTTGAAAATTTAGCCATTTTTGATCTCAAGGGATTGGCAACACTGCTCAATGGGGTCTTAATGCAAAGGTTTTTGGTTATAAATCTATATTTCATAAATTTCTATACGCAGCGAATTGAAATGTATGACAGAGTTGTAGAGAAAGGCCTAAGTAAACCTGTGACAACACGAGATAAAATACAAGATTCACAGTGGTTCCAAAACGTTTTTTTTGGAAATTAATCTGTATCTTTTGAACCGTTGGAGATATCTGAATATAATTTCACATGACCAGGAATTTTCAAGTTGATTTGATAGAGTATAGTTTCCTGGTTAGAGGGGAGTATTTCAAATTGCTAAAAATTCATTAATGATATGACAGAAAATAAATTTCAGTAGATATTCCTTATCTCCTTTAGTTTAAGAGAAATTTGGGTCGAAATAATTGTTTACCTCATTTTTAACGTTTTAAATTTTCTTTAACTTAGCGGGCTTAATATTATCTCCAAATTTGTGCCAGATTCTCTACACAATTCAAAATAATACAGTTACAAGAATTATATAAATATATGAATCAATTAAAAATTATATATTGCAATGTATTTTAAGCAGTTGTTTTTGACACTTCAATTACTAAAAAGAGAGAGAAAAAGTTTGATTGTTGTATTTGTTGCCTCGACGATTATACCTGTTTAGTGTGTCCTGCCTCTGACCATGTAAAACTTTATTGAGAAATCTCCTAAGGTTGAAAAGTTACAAAAATATTTCAGAAACATTTTGGGTGTCAAAGATGAAAACGTTTTTTTTTCCTTTTTTTGAGAAGCTATAAATATTTTATCTTTAATAAAATCTTTGTTAGTAAAGATATCTTTCGGAGAATGTAGAATTTATCGCATAAAAGAAGAATTAAAAGAAACTTTAAGATTTTTGTAAAAATACCCAGCAAAAACCTGATAATGGCATGTAGTTATGGATGCAGTTACTTTTCCATGATAACAACATACTTTCTGCATTACATGAAATTAAATTAGCAAGCACTTACTTTTAATCTGATACGTAACCAATTAATTGAGATCTGATTTTTTGTCAATCTTTTTATTAAAATTATAAAAATTATATATTTTTAGAGTCGATAAAATATAAAAATGCATTAATTACTTGTTTTTTTTTTTTTTTATTTCAACCGCAAATTTAATTCAAGTCTAATATATGTTTTCAATAAATAAATTTTAAAAAAATATATCATCTGTTTACTTTTCCATCTTTTAGTACTTATTTATAACCGATAATGTAACCAGTTACTATTCACTTGGATAATAATGACTTCTGTAATTCTTTGAAATTAATAAGTTATTGTATAGTTTCAAAGTAATTAGTTCTTATAAAGACATCTAAGTAATGACTATCTGAAATGTCTACCGGTAATAATATATTGTATGTAGTTGCCTCTAATGACATCGTCGTGTTAAAACAATGAGTTATTCATCTAATGTGTATGTAGTGAAGAGCCATTGGCAAGCAAAGTTTTTGCTGGGTAATCCAAAATTAAAAAAAAAAAAAAAAACTCCTAAAATCCCAGAAATGTGAAAAAAAACTTCACATTTTAGGCTATAAAATTCCCATTTTTTTAAAGTCCCGTAGATTTGTATTCAGAATTTTTAACAATATAATATATATATTTCTAAATTGCATTCCGATTTTAAAAAATATGGAATAAAATAAAAACTTTAATATGAAATGGATCAAATTTGAGACGGTGTGTATCTTGACCACTTGAGTGGTATTGTTAAAATGATCTTTATTGAGATACTTTTCAAAAAAGTATAAAATCATAATATGTTGTTAAAGAAAATTTTATGTTAGAGAATGGAGAGTGCAGATATTTTTTCCAAAAAAAAAAAAACATTTTTGCAATTTTCAAATTCGTTTATTTTTAGACTCGATAACGATATCGAATTAAAATTAAATTAACTTTAGAATATATGGGAAGTACACGCAGAAAATAAATATATTGTGAATACCAACCATAATTGATTATAGTTATATTATGTTTGGATTATATGGTTGTTTGTAAATTTATTATGGTTAAATGTAGCACTTAATATGAGTAAATCACAACACAAATATTGTTAATCTGCAATAATATTTTTGTGTGAGTTGAAGTTCTGTGATATTAGCATTAAGTTTAACTTATATGTTTGTATTGTAGTGATTATTTATTTATTCATTAATTTTGTGTCGTTGAAGTCCAGTTTTTTTAAATAATAAGTAAAATGATAAACAACAAGAAAAATCATTAGAAATTCAATTCATCAATAAAATACCCCTGAAGAAGTTTGAAACAAGCAAACGAAACGTTGGGTGAAAAGTAAAAATGTTATGATTTTGATTTGCACATTTGGAAACAAATGATTGACCAAAAATAACCCGTAAGATCTAAAATCTTAAATACAGAATATTACAACAATATTGGTCATAAAACAAACTAAAAAAATATATTTTTTCTTCGTACTGGTTACATTCTGTTGCAATCTAGCTTTGTCCGTGCGTCTCTTCATTTGTCTGTTGAAGTCACGATAGGGCTCGAAAGGGACAACCTAGAGAGACGAAATTAAGCACAAATATTTATATTTGTTTGGTATTGAAAATAGTTAAAATCGACAAAAAAGTTTTCAGTATATATTTCATACAAATGCTATTAATAGTGAATATTTCATACAAAAGCTATTTTCAATCAATATTTTATACATTTCCTACTTATAAGGTGTGCGATCGAAAAAGTCTTACCACGTGTTTTGCCTCAAAACTTTTTCCGACTGCATATTTATAAATTTTTTTGATATTGTTATCATTATAAGATATGTCAGTTATTATTTTTAATGGCAACCACGTTGATTTGTTGTGAGTTTGGTAAAAATGAATAACGAAAAAGATGTCCGTGGTACAAATTATTAAACAATTTCAACAAAATCCAAATTGCTCCTACAAATAATTGGACACAGAATTAAATATATGCTGTCAAACTGTTTCCAATGTTATTCAATATTATCAAGAAAATTCGAGAATTGATAGGAAACATGATTCGGGGAGAAAAGAGCTGAACATAATATTCTGAAACCAGGAAAATTGACAGCATATTGAGATGAACTTTAAACACATCTAAAAGAAAAAACTGCTGTGAGCTCAGTACTCAGGCTTTTAGGAGCGAAAAGTTAATGCTAATGCAATGTTTAAAACATATTAAGTCCAAAATGTGGAAGCCACTAATTGAGAACGAAAATTAAAATAAAATTTCATACAAAAATTTTCATGTGGAATGCATGACGAGAAGTAGGTACTGATAGATCTTTTGCAGTTTCCTGGTCAAAATTTGTATATTGATGATGCACAAAGGTATGGCTAGATAAGATAGGACCGAAAATCTATCAAAATTCTTAAAGAATTACTGGTTTGGCAAGATTTATGCATTTGCGGCAAAATATGTGAGTTATTTGTTACAGTGATCTCTATAAATATCGAAAAATACAACAAAGAATATTTGCAAAGAATTCTTTTTCTTCTCACAAGACAGTAAAATGAGTCTACATATTTTTGGTCTTATTTTGCATCATGCTACAACCTATGAACGCTCCGGAGTGGTACCAAAATTCAATTCCCCAAATTTCCTGTAGCAAAGATCAGTGAAATGGTATTTGACTTTTGTGAAAAGAGAAATAAAGAGGACCTAAGAGTTGTATTAAAATATAGATCTTAAAAGGAATTGCAGTGAGTTTTCCAAAAATGTGGCTAAAACAACTATCAAATCTCAAATGAAAGGATTACCGGAAAAGGTCTACAACTACGTAAATAATACTTAGAAGAGTAAAAGTTATATTTTTCTAAGATCTGTAGTATATTAATAATTAAACGCAAAAGGAATTAAAATTATGTAATCAACCATTTCCAAATTTTTGAATTTTATGTAAATATTTCACACATATTTCCTACAATTGCTATTTACAGTGAATTTTTCACATAATTGTTATTCATATTCAATTCCAACCGGCTGACCAGAAATTACAGATTTATATCCAAAAAATTTTCGATTCAACCCCACCGTGCATTGTACTAGTGTTACAGGAATTTATGTGCTGGTAATATATTTGGTCACATTAAACCAGAATTTTCTGCAGTTACATGAGAACATGCAAAAACTAAACCAAAAATAAAAATAATATTTATTGAATTCCAAAAAAGGAGTGCCTGTTGCCTCAACAATAATATAAATATTACAAGGACTTTTTTGGACTCGTCTCAATGACAAATCTCAAAAAAACAAATCCATAAAAAATACTTAAAATAAAAATTAATTTTTCATAACATTTATAAAATATTCACTGCCTTATTCATAATAAAAAAAGCTTTATAGAAAAATTTTCCATACAAATTTGATTAATAAATTGTTTATAAATTTTAAAAATTTATTATGAATAAGGCAGTCAAACTACAACAAATAAATAAATAAATTTCTTTTCATCGACCTTGATTAATATTATATATTTATTTTTTCTATGTCACAAAAAAAAAAAACTCAATTTATTTAAATTACATCAAACTAAACAAATGATCCTTATACACACATACACACACACACTTAAAATCAATTGTATAAATTTGTGATATGTTTGAATGTTTAATCAAATTTTTAAGAAATTTGTCAAAATGTCTTATTTGAAACCATAACCGAAATCTGGCAATTTAAAGGCAGTCAGTCTAGAGAAATCCATTTAAAAAATTTCAAATGAAATATTCATATGGGTTGGTATATATTGTTGTTGTTGTTGTTCTTTGACTTTGAATTGAAGTCGTTTAGGCAAATATTTTTTATTTATATTTTATTTAGATTTTTAATGATTGATATTGAAGTGTCACGCAGACGCTCATGTGGTTAATGTAAATGTGTGTAATTCCTTTTTATTGTATTTTATATGATTACCAATACTTATAAGAAAACGTATGTATGTAATATGGCAAAGACATTTACAAATGTAAAAATATATGTAAGCAGGAATGTCTTATAAGCCTTTAGGCCCTGCTGCGGGTGTTTAATCACTCATTCAATGGTGTTCACATCCATTTATGATTTTTTTTCATACACATATTCGTGGTATTGAAAATAAAATATATTTTTCATAGCACATATACTTACATAACTTTTAGCATATACAAAAAAGTCTGCAAATAAATATAACGGTATAGAAAATAACAAATTTATTTGCCTCTTTACGACTTTGACAAGCGGTTGACAAATGTTTACGTTTTATATATAAATATGTGTAGGTATGTAAATATCTGAGTATGAAATAAAATATATACATACATACAGTATATCAGAAAAGTATTTAAACATATATTTTAAAAAGATTTAAAAGTATTAAGGAATGTGATCGAAAAAATCCTAAGAAGCGTTTTGCCTTATAACTTTTTTATTTATTGCCTCTCTTGGTACCAATTTCACATTATTGTTCTTGTACCACTCAAACGCTTTTTTACCATAGTGACAGGATGCCAAGTCAGACCAAAAACAAGTGGACATATTATGAAGTCTTATGAATGGAAGCAGCCTTTTTTGTAAACATTCCTTGATGTAAATTTCGGTATTTATAGAGCCCGTTGTAACAAATGATTGGCTTCTTTTGCTATTGGGTCCTAAACTTTTCTTCAACATTCCCTCGAGCATCAGAAACATATTATTTTTGACCAGGAAGTTGACTCCAATTTTCGTGCTCTGTTTTTGGCAGCGTTCCAGGTACTTTTTGAGCCTTGTATGTTTTTAAACCCGCATTAGATTTAACATTTCGTACCAAATAGTCCGATTACTGAGCTAATCGGGTTACTTTTCTACCGCTTTCTATTCTTTTGGCTTTAGAAACATCATGTGAACCATTCCTTCTATCTGAGCCAGGTTTTCTATCAACGGACAAGTTCTGTTTAAATAAGACGCGGATCCACGGGGAGGGAAAAAGGGAAATTTCCCTCCCCAAAATTATAAATCCTAATGGAAAATTTGTGGTAAATCATAAAATATAGGAAAATAGTTTGGAAAATTATTCTAGTTTCTTCCCCCAAAAGCTTTTGCTGGATCCGTGCCTGGTTTAAATAGTATCAGATGAATTCGGCCATTGAGAGGAAACATAGTTCGGGGAGAAAAAACGTCCACATGATATTTTGAAGGCCAAGAAAATTAAATGCATATTTAAAAGAATTCCAAACACAACTGGCCTGTTTGCCAGTTTGCTCAGTACTTAGACTATTTGGTACGAAAAGTTAGTGTTAATATATAGTTGAAAACATATAAAGTCCAAAATGTTCAAGACGGTAATGCTGAAAAAAAATTAAAACCAAAAATAGGGCAGGGAAATTAAAATAAAAATTTAGTACAAAAATTCTCACGTTGTAAACTACGCGACGAAACGTATGTACAGATAGATTATTTACAGCTTCTGGGTCAAAATTTTTAAGTTCCTGATGCCCAAGGATATTTTAATATAAGTTTATGACCGAAAAGATATCGAAATTTCTTAAAGAATTCTTGGTCTATGCAGTTGCGGTAAAAAAAGCAAGCTTTTTGTTACAGTGCGCCCTATAAGCACTACAACAAGGGATGTTTGCAAAAAATATTTTTCCTTTCATAAAAGAGCACAATGGAACTAAATATATTTGATCCGATTTGTAGTCATGTTACTACCTAAAAATGCTTTGGACAGGTACCAAAAAAAAAGGTATCAACTCTCTAAATTATCCGGAGCTAAGATCAGTGAAGAGATATTGAACTTTTGTGAAAAGAAGATTGAAGATGACCAAAGAGGTATCCCAAAATATGGAAGATTTTAAAAAGGAAATAGAGAGACTGTTACAAAAAATCTCAAATGGGAGGGTTACCTGAAAAGGTCCACAAGTTCGTAAATAGTATTTAAAAAAAATAAAGGTTATGTTTTTCTATGATCTGTAGTATATTATCAATTAAACATAAAAACAATGAAAACTCTATCACCAAAAGTTTCCAGGTTTTCGAATATTATATCTGTTAAGAGTTTTTCGATTGCACTACTTATATGACTAAGGTAGTTGGAAATATCCTTAATTAAAAAAATAAACAATAAGTAATAAATACCATTACAAAGAAAATCAAAATATTTTAAGTCTAAATTATATTTTCAAACATAAAACCATTTAAAAACCGTTATACCCATTGTAAAATGATATTTAAAGGCTACTTTGTATTTCAAAATTATATTAAAATAAACCATTTTTTAAAGAAAAAATTAATTTAAATTTTCAAGTTTAATAACAGTTCTTACGTCCTAACAATTTTCGCACCCACTGTATTTTTTGTAACTAAATAAATATTTGTTTGTTGCATGTTTTTAAACATATGAATGTATCGGTAAATATAAAGATACCTACATACATATGTTTGTATGTTTCATGTCGTTTTTCATTCGCATAATGAATTTTACGTTATTTTGATAATAAATTTTTATGCCACACTTTTAGTGACATTCTAATAGAGGTAATTTTTTCTGTTCTACTTCTCGTTCGTTTCTAATGTAAACAAAAACTGAAGTGACTCTGTTTTATTAAGGAAAACTCAACTCTAGAAAAAGGAGTGAATTTAACAAATTGAATTTAAATAAATAAATGTAAGATTGATGAAAAATCTAACTTATAATTTATCTAATGAAAAAATCGTTGACGTTTAAGACAAATCGTATAAATTTGGTTTAAATAATTAATTGAAAGTGAAGAATTTTCTTAGGGCTTTAAAATATGGAAATAGATGGAATAGATTTTCTAATAAAAGTTTTTGTGATTTTATCCACGCCTTATTATTTCCAGAGTAGTTTGATACATTTAATTAAATGATACATTAAATTAAAAACAATGTTATAATCTTTAAAATAAAATGCTAAATAATTTTGCTATTAATAATCCGGCTGGATTTATATTCTTTGAAGTGTCTAGTTTTATAAAAGTTTAACGCTTTTGAGGTGCTTTTTACTTTTATGAGACCGACTCAATCTCAAAGATTTTTATCTTCAGATTTTTAAAATAACTTTTGATGCAATTATATTAACAATCCTTCGTTGTGTAACACAAAAAAAAAAAAAAATAATTAAATAATAAAAAAAAAGATCAAATTCCAAAAATTCAGAAATATTAATATTTTTCCTTTCTTTCTTTTGATTTCTATAATCGCAGATTTTAGAATAATGTAGGCTATAAACACTTGTAGAAAAAGACCATAACACAGTGTGTGACTTTAACAATTTAGCTGATCAAAATCCCAAAATTTCGATTTTTTAAAGGTTAATTATTTTAATTAAAAACCTTATAAAAATACAAAAAGGATTAAAAAAGTGTTAACCGTTATTAAGTAACGGTAACTTGAACACCACTGCACAGTGGTCACAACATAAAAATTTTTTGGAAATAATTCTTTAACTTTAAACCTGCTGAATATATTTTAATGAAATTTCACCCGGGCAATTCTGAGGTGTATGGCAATTGATTTGGAGGAAGATATGTTCGTAACGTATCTGGTGGATGAGTGGTACACCTTTTTGAACCATTTTTGGACATGCTTTTTTTTTAAATTGGCAGGCATGATTTGTGTCCTAAAATATCTAATTTTTAAAAATTGTAAATATTCTCTAGATTCTAAAGAAAATTCTAAACAATTCTTTTTTACTTTAAAATCTATTATTTTCCTCTGGACCATAATTTTCTAAAATAATGCTTAATATAAATGCATGTAAATCCGAACCATTTTTATATAATACTTAAATTTCAGAATGATAGCTTAATTAATGTAGATTTTATTTAAGTTCAAATATTGTATTTTTTCGAAAAAAAAATATAATAAATAAAAAATGCAAACATTTTTGTTTTTTTTTCAGCAATTTAATGAACAAATTTAGTCTGAATTCTTTATTAACTCAGGTTGTACGGATAGTGTCCTAAGCAGACAAATCACTTGGGTCCGTAATATTCTATCCCATCCATCCCTAATCTCCAACAATGCAGGACACTTGCAGAGTACACTCCATCTCATCTCATCATTGCAACTTCTACAGAAGTCATTACACTGGAGACCCATTCTACGGTCATGGGTCCCTAGAATACAGTGCCCTGTAATTGCCGACACTAACTGTCTCACTTGTTCTCTGGAGTACGAGTAGAGCGAGTTGGTCCTCCCTCCATCATAGGCGGGCCAAATAGTTCTAGTAGTACGACACGTGGATTAATTTCCCCATCTTGTCTGAACAAAACCTAGTAGTTCCCATTAGAACAACGCTTTACATTCCGCTAGGGGGATACCTATTAGATGATCAATAGACTCTAGGGTATCCAATCGATTAACCGCCATTCGGTTATCCGATTAATTTTGTTCGATTAACTGTTCGAATAACTAAAAACTGTTTATTTTCAAATAACGAATAAATCGAATAACAACCAATTAACCGAAATCGACATTTTTTGATGTTATAAATTAATAATTTTTTATTTTAAATTCAAATTTATGTCAACAGCATTTCTAAAACATTTATTATATTCCAGCAAAAGTAAATAAAGGAAATTTTTAGGGAAGTGCTTTTTCATTTCTTCCAAAGTATTATTATACGTTTAATATCTTTTGCTCAAGAAATAATGCAGATAACAACAAAAGTGTTAAATTCATTGGAAATTATCCGACTTTGTTGTGCTTCTGGATCCCATGTTTAGGTTCTTATTTACTTCTTGAGATATTGTGTTTTTAGGACAGTTTATTTAATAAATGAAAAATTATAATTTTATACATTCTTGAACTTGTGAGAATTTTTATTATTTCCTTTGGATCCTGTAAGGATTATAAGGCCATGAACATGACAATTTATTTATAATAAGAAATGATTCTGACACAGAAAATAAAAGAAGTTATATTAAAAAGTCTTATTTATTAAAGTTAAATTTTTGAAGAACATTTTATAGTATTAGATCGAAAGTCCATTTTTCTCAAACAAATGGGTGATAGAACACTTTGTTATCTCCATTTAGTTTGTAAATAACTATTTCAATTAAATTTTATATTTAGTATTGGTTATATGTCGAATATGTATTACCAAATCAATTCGGTTAATCGAATAAATTGCAATTAATCGGTTATTAACCGATCAACTAATTAATATCAAATCCCGATTAATTGGATACATTAAGAGACTCTTCATTTAGAATCAATTCTTGTTTGGCTGCAGTATCCTATAAAATATTTCCAGCATAATTGCCGTGCTGGATCCAAATTAACTTAACCCTTGTAAGTCTTGCTTAACCCTTGAAAGTCGCATTAAGAGATACCCGGTATTCAGTTTTTAACAAAGGCAGCTTTACTCTCAGTAAAAATATAGATATCTTTCGATATCTTGTGAAACTTCAGCCAATTTGCTGCCCCTTTTATAGCGGATATTTCCTCTTGGAGTACACTGCACGTGTCAGGAAGTCTATAACAGACCTTTTTTCATATTCCTCAACATAGAAACTACATCCGACCCTATCCATCTTTTTCCATGGGGCCGTAAAAGATGAATGAATAACAGTCGCAGAGTTAGATTCAGGGATAATAACGGAGAAGTGTGCATCAAAGAATGGTTTGGGGATAAGAAAATGTCCATAGTCCCACCTACCCCATGTACATCCTGCATTCAGTCTAGTTGCTGAATTAAAAGCAACCTGCCTGACTATCAAGTCAACAGGTAACCAATGCAAAATTGTGAAATGAGCCTTGGTCGTCGTCATGAATACATTATTATTTTTCAAGTAACATCCTTTCCAATGATATCAAATACTTGTATAAATCCTTTACAAAGTCGTTGAAATACTTATTGAAACTTGACACTTTTCAGCAAATTGTGCACATTTTCCTTAATTTCCATAGTAAATGTGTGCTGCAGCATTCTATATACATAAGTGCATATTAGTTTCAACTTGCAACTTTTGAACCGTTCAATATATTTCATTGATATTTCACATAGTTATTACTGAGGTAGTTCGCAACTATTTTGGAGGAACACAACTTTCTAAGTGGTCTTGGGGCAGGTGGGAAGACCTCCGAAATGCGCCACCTCGGATATTATATAAGAAATAATTAATAGAGTTTACCACTTACGGAGGTTCTCCTCATGCACACATAGCAGTTAAAAGCTTGTAATCTTTTAAAATATTTTGGAAAATACGTTAGCAATAACTGTGTTAAATTTCATTGAATTTCATTTTGAATGATTCCAAATTTAAACGAAATTATTTAAAAGAAACACGTTGAAACATATATACATAAGAACACAGCCATTTCAATGTGTTTTCATAGCCTACACCACCATGTGTGGTATTAGGAGTTTCTGAAAATATTGTAACGCAGAGAAAAAATCTTCCTACACTCACCATAAACTATATCGTTCGACTCAGAATCACTTTCTGTCATTTCACCTAACCCCCATACAAATGTTCTCCCGAAATAGAGTTTTTTGGAATTTTAGTACACATAGACAATGGTTAGGGTATCATATGATCGAACTTGACTGACTCTTTCTCATATTTTAATTAACTTTACACTTTAAGTTAATTAAAGATTTTTTCTTTGCTTTACAATATTGGCACATAATACTCCAACCACCTATGGTGGTGTAGGGTATAAAAATTAAGGACCATTTCTTTCTTTAAATATTCATCTTTGGTTTCCAATAAATTCAAAACGTGAATTTTATTTTACTTTCAACATTATAACTAACAAAAAGTAGTTTTGCAAATTTTTTGGACCTGTGTGATAGAAAATGATAAAAGTGATCTAATGATGAACGGTACCACTTCATTCCTACCTAATACTAAGATTTATTCTTATTAAAATAGAAAATAGCAGGATTTATGCATTTTATTTGCCATTGCCAATATAATAAATAAAATGTTGATTATTTCTCACTCTCAACTCACTATCAACTCACTCTCAACTACAATTAACATATTTTTCCTTTTTAAGTAGTTTTTAATAATAAAACTAATCCAGACATTATGGTCATTTGGAACTGGAATAGAACATTAGTTTATGTTTTTATTGCCAACTGTTTAGGAAAAATATTTATTGAAACGATTTTTTAATTACAAAAATCATTTAAATAATAATTACTTTGCTAGAGAAAGGTGTTTGACAAATGAAACTATTTCAACGATTGATTGATTTATTGTAATTTATTAAATAAATGACAAGTCAAATAGAAAATTATTTTATTTAAAAAATTGTGACAAATATTATTACGCGTATAACTCACAAAACGGCTTTAATTTAAGCTCCATTTAGGTAATGTTTGCAGCAGTGTTCGGTTTCTGTTTTTTTAATTTTGACTTTTTTATTTTGTAAGTTTTTGTTGTTTAAATAATCCTGCTGTTACAATGCCACTAAACATATTAGTCGCATTGTGACAACATAAATAAATAAAATGCAATAAAAAACATAAACTGACTAAAAATGCATTTGCTAAAATACATCACAATGACAAACACCTGCTGGGTCAAAAATAATAACCAATACACATTTCTTGATGTGAGACCATATGCAGAACAAAAAAATTAAAAAAAAAAAAAAAAATAACCAGACATTCAAACTGTCGGCCGATGAGCAATTTAGCCACTTAGCCAACCAAAACTTTATTCAGAGCAATATTTATTGTAAGAAATATTTAATGTAGTTTAAGAAAACATGTAACGAGATTTATTTGTGAATTAAAGCAGGCTTTAATGTGCTCTATAGATAGAATTAAATTTTCTTGAAATTTTTTAAGTATCATTCTATGAATTCCACATTTAAATATTTTATTGCTCGATAGAACTTGGGGGTATGATACTTCCCTTATAAAGAAAATATTAATTATCTCCTCATACTATTTAAAATTTCAGAACTATTTTCATAAGTCTTAAAAACTTGAGGAAATTACTTCCTTATCATCCTAGTAATTGTGATGAAAATGTAAAGGATAGGACTTGGGGACTACTATGTACTCTCATGTAAAAAACAAATAAAAATAAAAGAAAAACTTAAATCATATTATTAGTATGGACTTATGGGCATTTTGTGAAAATGTCCATAATTTGAGATGAAGTAAGACGGTTGGGACCAGGGGGGATATACTTTTATCTTAAGAACTTTTTCCGCCAAAATAGAAAACTTTTCTTGAAATTTTCCTGATATCATTCTATGAGACCTAGATTTAACATTAATTTTAATTTTTCGATAGGGGTAAGGGGAGTAGTATCTTCCTTATGATAAAAATATTAATTATCTCCTCATACTATTTAAAACTTTAGAACTATTTTCCTAAGTCGTATCTTATCACCCTATGTAATTGAGATGTGAATGTAAATAATAGGACCTAGGGGAATAGATTCCCTCAGACAAAAAAAAAAAAAACACTAGTGATGGGTTAAATTAAATTCTATCTTAACATTGTGTAGAAATATCTATGGTTTAAGATGAAGTGCAGTGGGTAGGACCAGGGGGCATATTGCCCTCCATATAAAGAATATATTAAATATCATATATCTTAAGAACTTTTATCGCAAAATCTTAAAAATTTTTATAAATTACTTTTGCAAGATTATTCATAATTAACGATAGATATGGAATGGGTGGGACTAGGGAAAATGTTATCCCCCATACAAAATAACTTTTCTGAATGGCATATCCAAGGAAATATTATAGTGAGAGCATTGAAATTCTGTAAGAAATTCTGTATCATATTGCATTGATGAAATGAAAATGAAGAAAGGAAAGATAGGGCTTGGGGTAGGGTAATTCCCATACAAAGAAAATATTAATTTTCACTTTTCTAAAGGAATAATTCAGTAATTGTCCTAAAAGGTTGTGGAATAGTTTTCAATAGAGCGTATAGGTCCAGGGGAAACAGTAGCCCCTATACATAACAAAGGACACTGCCCCAAAACGAAATTTTTTTAAGAAATAATTCAGTAACTTTAGAATTGTTGGACGCATTCGAATGAAATTGCATGTGGAAAATCCTGAAGTGTATGCCAATTAGTTTGGAGTAGGACACATTTTTAGCTAGTCTGGGGGACAGGTTCTTCACCTCGAGTATGAGATTTTTTTTTTTTAAATCGCCAAAATTTTATTTATGATTTGAAAAAATTTCACACATAATTTTTTATAAAAATTACATATATGGTTTATATCATTTACTTTAAGAGATATTTGGACCAAAGACACAATTTTTTTCCAAAAAATTAACCACTTTCGGAGATCCTACCTCTGCCTGTGATGAGCTACTTATTGAAAAAAAAATTAAAAATACCTCAGCAATAACTATTTGAATTTTTATTGTAATATATTTAACGGTTCAAAAGTTATAAAAAGTTATTTAAAAAAATTTTGAATGCTGCAGCTCACATTTACCATAGAAATGAAGTTAAATGTGCAAATCGTACTGAAAGGGGTCAAGTTTGAGTTCGTTTTTAGGCGATTATGTAAAGCATTTAAGGGAATATTTGATATAAATGGAAAGATTATTACTTTAAAAGTGATAACACATAATTAGTAAGGTATTTGAATTAAGTTTTTTCCTTAAATTTTTTAAAAAAGGAAAAATTCCTGTATTTAGTGTTAGTTTTCAAAAAATAATAATAATGTTTAAACTTATATAAAATCTATATTAATAATGGTATCATTATTAAATTATAGTACAATGTAGGAAAAATGGCTTTTAAAAGAAAAGCGTAAATAGATTCCCATTTTCTTAGTCCGAAATACCCAAAAGTCCTCTTCGGGGAAAACTATCTGCAAAAATTTTTATATTTCAGTAAAATGGTCACCCTGTCGTTATAAGAGGCGTGGCTTATTCGAAATTTTTTGTGTGTTTAGTTAACACATGTAGGAAAGTTTTTGAGGTATTTATTTTTTAAATTTCAGCTTCGAAGTTTTTGAGCTCCAAAGAAAAAACTAGAAAATTAAAATTAACGAAATTCTAAAGCGCTAGCAGGGAGACTTTTACCCCAACTGCTCTCGGATTTTTTTACATGCATTTATATTAAATATTCTTTTGGAAACATGAAAAAAAAATTATTGGATAATAATGGATTTTAAAGTGAAAAATTTTACTACCACTTTGAAAAAAAAAAAAAAATCACAAAAAACCAAAATTGTTTTCGAATTTTCTAATTTAAAATAATATAACTTTATATCTAAACCACATAGATATATAATTTCTATTTCTATTCAGCCTGCCATTAAAAAAAAAAAAAAAAAAAAAAAAAAAAATGCCTTTCAAAAAAAAAAAAAAAAAAAAAAAAAAACATGCCCAAAAATGGGGTCAAATTTTACTTTGAACCAAATATCTCTTAAAGTAAAAGAGATAACCCACACAAGTAAATATATTTTTGTAGGGAATTATAAGGACTATTCTTACTCGAGGAATGCAAATTTGGCGGTCCACCCCTCACCACCAGATTCAATAAGAAATTTCATTCAAATACGTCCAGTACTTCTAAAGTTACAGAATTATTTCCAAAAAAAAAAAAAAAATCGCTCACCGGGAAAATCTAGTTTCCAGCAAAAAAGGAACTAAAAAATAGCTGAAAAAATCATGATTATACCCTACACCGCCATAGGTAGTTGGGGTATAATTTGTGCAAATATTTTAAAGCAGAGAAAAAAAATCTTCATACACCCGCCTTAAAGTATTCCGTTCGACTTAGAATCAATTTCTAAATCGATTTAACCAAGTTCGTCCGTCTAGCTGGCCATATAAAACTTGTGCGAAAAGGTCCCACTTTTGAAGTAATTTGATTAAATTTGGTACAAATGTTTTTTTTTTGCACAAGGACAAAGCCTATTGATTTTGGTTATGAATCGCCCATTATTTCACCTAGCCCCCATACAAATGTCCTACCAGAATAGAGTTTTAACATTCAAAATTATCTTAAAAATTTAAATATTTGAATGAAATCTAACGTAAATACGTTTTATGTAACCACAAAATCGTGCGCCCAATTTCATGAAAATCGGTCCATATAAGACCACAGCTCCTATATGAACTCCTCTTTGGAAAATCACTTTAACGTGCATAACTCCCATAAAAGTGTTAGTATTAACTTAAAATTCGACACAAATGACATCTTTGTAAGTATAAACAACAGTGCAAAATTGAAGATCGGTCCATAATTGACAATAGCTCCCATATAAGACCCAATTTCGGGATTCACCAAAAAGTACATAAAAAGTCTGAATCTTTGTATCGACGTAATATTCTGCATAAGTATTTTTATTTAACACTTACTACAAGTATTGGTCAATAATTGGCGCCTTTCCGAATTTTGGTACTCATATGCAAAGGTGTAGGGTGTCATATGGTTAGGCTTGACCGACTATACCATTTTCTCTAGTTTAACATTGTGTTATTGGAAGAGAGTACTTAGTGGTGATTAAGAGCTCCCAAAGTTCTCATTTTTAACTCATGGTTGTCATTGGTAGGATGTTATTCTTTTATACCTCTTGTTCATTGCTTTCGAAGTACTTCTCTTTAAACTAGATTTATAACTTAAAAAAAATCGTTTCAGCTTTCTTAAAAGATAATAAAAATGCTTTCAAATTTGTAGAATTTTATTTTTTTTTTTAAATTATTATTATTTTTTATTCTAGCTAAATTTTAATTTATCTTCACTTTTTTGGAAGGAATTATTAAGAACTTCCAAAAAAGTTGAAAATATGCTCTTAGTTCCACTTTTGAAGTAGTGAAAGTGTCCTCTTCCTTTTCCTTTTACTATTTACTTCAGTTTTTCCTTAACTTCTTTACAATTTATAATAATTAAAAAATCTGTCAGTTCCAAAAAGAGGATACTAAGTTCTAAACCAAAAGAACCAGATGTAGAGTACAACTAGTCTACTTAATTTAAACTCATATTAAATGAGAACAGAGTAGAGCATAAAATATCAATTGCTTACTATCAAGTTAATAAAGTTATGAATCAACTGTAAATGATGAATATTTAAACCTTTGGACAGTAATAATAAAGTAAAACAAAACAGCAACAACAATGAAAACAAAACGTTGCATAAATTTTTATATCTTAAAGAGAACTGACTCTGTATATATATATATATATATATATATATGCCGCTAAGAGACGTATAGTAAAAAGATGCAGAAGAAGAAAATGTACTATTGTGCTAATGTGTCTTACACAGTTTCAACTCTAAGGGGGGTTTAACTTTTTATACATAGACCTCATGTGGGTTTTATATTCGTATATAAAGCATTTTAATATTTTGTTGGTTTTGTTGTAGTTGTTGCTATTGCGTTAATGGGTTGCACAAAAAACCAACAGGCCATAAATACTTCGTACACACATTTAACTCTTATTTTCACTGTTAACAAAGTTAACAATAATTTTGTTTTGTATTTCACTCATCTCGTTTTTTTTTTCTCTTAGCTTTCCCTAGTAATGCATTAAACTTTTTTCTGATTGTATATACATATGTATGTGTGTGTGTGTTTTTTCTATCTTGCAGTTATGGCGCCAGTTATGATTTAGCAGCACGTCGTAAGAATGCTACACGAGAATCGACGGCAACACTGAAGGCTTGGCTAAATGAACACATGAAAAATCCATATCCAACCAAAGGCGAGAAGATCATGCTGGCAATAATCACTAAAATGACTCTGACGCAGGTCTCCACATGGTTCGCTAATGCTCGTAGACGTTTAAAAAAAGAAAATAAAATGACATGGGAACCTAAAAATCGTACAGAAGACGAAGATGCTCTGGGCTCAGATGAAGAAAAAGAACATGAAGATGATGTTAGAATACGTTCGACTACGAGTACAAGTGTATCAGCAGCAGCTGCAGCAGCAGCTTCAGTACCCTTGCAGACACCAGCAATGCCAGCGCTTAAGCGTGTGGAATATGAGGCGCATTTAAGTGCAACAGGTGGTAATGGCGCTATAGGCCTTAACAACAATGTGGCAAACAGTGGTGCTCTTAGTAGTGGTGCATTGGCTGGCGTGGGTGTTGCAACAGATCTCACTGGAAATCATCATAGTATTACAGGATTAAGCACGCAAGTGAAAGGTAACGTATATACATAAAGTCTTTTTCAATTAATATTATGACAATAACAAAAGGTAAGATTTAAAGAAGTAAAGGAAATAAGTTGGTTTAAAACTAAACTATTTTTAAGGCTATATAATATTTAAGGACATTGACATTAGGAACACACATTTTTTATACTTTTAGCGTTATATAAAAAATACTTTCTCTTTCTTATAAAAAGTACATTTAAAATGTATTTTTTGAGTAATTGAAATTAAGGATTTCGTTCGAAAAAATCTTAACATAGAGTTTTCATTTCTCAATAATTTATTAGAAATTACAGAAAAATATAACTTTTATGGTTCTCACCACTACTAATGAACTTTTTGGCCATTTTTGGTAACCCTTCCTTTAGGGATTTGATAGTTGCTTCAGTAACTCTGTGATTATCTTAAAATCTTCGGCATTATGGGACACCTTTTTTGTGCTCTTCAATTCATTTTTTACAAGAGCTCAATATCTCTCCACTGATCTAAGCTATGGAAAATTTTGAAATTTGACTTCTTCTGGTACAAAAACTGTGTTATTATTTTGATACCTCTCCAGAGCTTTCTTAACGTACAGACATGAGACCAAATGGGTCCAAAAATATGTAGTCCTTTTGTTCTCTCCTCCAAAACATTTTTTTCAAATATTCATTGATATATATTTTGGCATTTATTGATCCGAATGTATCAAAAGCCTGCTTTTCGGTCTTGTCTTTAGCATTGCCTCGAGCATTAACAATAAAAAAAAAATTGTGTCCTTTGGTTTTAATTTGTGTGTTTTTTTTTTGTCCTATCTAAATTTTTTGCAGCATTGATGTTTGGAACTTTATGGACTTTATAATTTATCAACTCTGCATTAGCTTTAAAATTTCGAACCAAATATTCGAAGCGCTGAAATACCAGATATGTTTGGAGTTCCCATCAATATCCTTTCAATTTTCTGGCCTTCCCAATACCATGTGGTCCTTTTTTTCCGAACCAAGTTTCATATCAATGGCCTAATTCTCTTGATACTATTTAAAAACATTATAAACAGTTTGACGGCAAAAATTTAATTCTGTGGCCAATTATTTGTTATATCTGGATTTTTTAATTTTTAATAATTTATATCATGGAAATCTACTTTGTCACTCATTTTGATAAAAATCAGGACAAACCAAGGTGGCTTTTATTAAAAATAAGAACTGAAGTATTTTTCCGTGATAACTGTATAAAAAATGTTAATATTGATTCCGAAAAAAGTGTGTTAAGATTTTTCCGATCGCACTCCTTATATAGACCGATCGGTTAATATTTTATACTTTTATGTCATTTGTTATTTGGTGACATAAAAGTATAATATGATGGATAGAAGAGAGAAGAATTCGTCATTTCTTTGTTAAAAGTACATACTTTAGTCCTGTCTACATTTTCTTTTATGCGAAGACTTAGATATAATACTCTTCTCTACGGACATTTTTCATGAATTTCTGAAGGGATAAAAACAGTGAAATTATTCCAATAAATGGGCTAAATTCTCCAAGTGATTGGGGAAGATTTGCTCTAAATAAAGTATTTTTTTATTTTATATTAATATTGCAATTAAAGAAAAAAAATGAAAAGGAACGATATGATCGGTCAAACCAAGCTACGTGATACTCTACACTATGGTGTACATCAAAATTCGGTAAACAGTCTTTTATTATTAGACTTGTGGACCGACACTCATATTAGGTGTATAAAAAACATAACACTACATGATATTAGATCGGTACTACAATTTAAATGAATTTATTCACTTTTACTTGATTTCAAAAAAAGAGGGCCTTATATGGACCGATCTTCGTAAAATGTTTATATAAAACTTATTTTTCTCGTTAATTAACTTAACATTGACACAATGAAGGCATTAATACCCAATAAATTGATTTTATGAAAGGAGGTATATATAAAAGCTATGGTCAATTATGGATCGAACTTTCTGAATTTTATAGAACTAATATGTGACAAACTTTATTAATTTAGGTTTAAAATTGTAGTTTAATTGCAAGGATTATATAGATTAACAGACAGTGTGGATAGACCGACATCGGAAAACCAATTGGTTTAAGTCTGGGAGGGTCTTATTTTTCTCGTTTATTTTTTTGGTGTTATAAACATCAGCACTAACGCATATTAATTAACGAAAAATGGAATAAATTATTGGTCAATGATTTGAAATTGTAGAATTAAATATTGGCACATCCTGTTCCGTTTCACTATTCACATTAAATTGTATCGTTTAAGTATCATGTGAAATATTTTTTGCTAGATTTAATATTTCTTTAGATATGTGAAAATTAATATTTCTTTTGTATATAAATAACATTATATCCTGCTCCATCACCGTTCCTTTTTGTATTTTAGAGCTTATATAATAACACCGTGGAAATTTTAGAAAAAAATATTTTATCATTCTATAAAATGGTTACAATCGGACCTGAAATGAACCAAAGATTCATTAATTGTTAATTGTATGTTTTATCTACTACCCCCCCCCCCCCCTGCCTTCATCCCTAATCAATCAAATTTGCACACAGTATGGAGTAATTAAAAATTATTTGGTAATAAATCGGTGTCTTCTAAACTCCTACTCTACTAATAACACGAAATAAGCTACAGCGTCTCAAAAAATGATTTGACTTGATCTTTTGTATATAAATTTTTCAAAAATTCACAGCTACTAAAAATCAAGTTCGATATATTTCTGTGAAAAGCTTAACAATATTAAGAAAAACGAGAGAAGAAGGTATAGTCGGTCAAGACCGACCATATGATACCCTAC
>MINK01000740.1:938-11275 GCA_001735545.1 Phormia regina
TTCTTATATTCGTAATTGTATTTTTGTTAATACATTGGGAGCACTTTTATCGACGTTAAAGTTAACATGTATAATTCTACACGTTAGCTCCTAACGTACTTATATAAATTTAAAATTTGTATGAAATTACCCATGAACGTTAGCAACAAAACACAGCTACTTTGTAGGGATCATATATATTTATACCCTACACCACCAAAGGTGGTTGGGGTATTATGTGTTTGTACAGGTCGCAATTTTAGAGATAATTTGATGAAACTTGGTACATATGATTTTTTGGTTTTTTTTGGCACAAGGACGAAGCCTATTGATTTTGGTCATGATCGGCCCATTATTTAACCTAGCGCCCATACAAATGCTCTCCCGTAATATAGTTTTAACACTCAAAAATACCTTAGAAATTGAAATATTTTAATGAAATTTAACACAAATAATTTTTAGATAAGCATAAATCCATGTGCCAAATTTTATGAAGTCCATAATTGGCCATAGCTCCTATATAAAACCTCTTTCGAAAATCACTTAAACGTGCATAATTTAATATTCGACATATATAACATCCAAAATTCCATGAAGATCAGTTAATAATTGACCATAGCTCCCATATAAGACCCAATTTCGGGAATCACCAAAAAGTGCATAAATACATGTGAATCTTAGTATCGACTTAATATTCTGCAATAGTTTGTTTTATTTTCCACTTAATACAAGTATAGTGGTGTAGGGTATCATATGGTCGGTCTTGACCGATTATACCTTCTCTCGTTTTTTAATAATTTTAAAAATATAAATAATAAAATACAAAAATGTATATCATAAATCTTTTAGGAAATAAAGAAATAATGTTCAAACAAACGGTCTTCGGATCCCTTACATCTAAGGGGACTTGGTACCACATTTGTGAATCTATGAACTCTATAAGGCGATGCGAAAACTAGGAAATAAAAAAATAAGACGCAGGTCTCTGCCTCTATTTCAGTTATGCATTGAACACATTGAAGACAGCAGACTACCCGACTACACGAACACAAATGCTGCTGTGCAGCAGTTGTAGTCGTGTGGTAGCAACTGAATTATTTTAAAGACTACAGCTACAAAGTAATCAGCTGATCCTAAAGTTTGGCATTTTGATAAACATTAAAAAGGACAAGACAATATAAGTTTTATATTTCTATCGAATTAGCAGATATTTCTATCTTCTGGAACTTGTGATGCCATCTAAAAATGACATGGCTTCAAAATATTTCTCTATATTTTTGGTGCAGTTAACCAAAAGAATAAAACAATTGAAAAATATAAACAGCTGTTTCTTGTTGATATGAATTTATAATTCAGTGGTGTCACTTTATCGTTTTTTGTTTTTACTTTATTAAAAAATAACCGTATACAATTTCAAAGTAATTAAGATTTAAACAATTGTTTTGAGTAAAAATATATATGTTTGTAATAATTTGCGTAACTATTATTAATTAATTCCAATATGGTTATCAGAACTTCACCCAATAAAGTAAAAAAAAAATTATATTTTTTAAGCTCTTAAATTTTTTATTATATTAGCAACACTGTTCTGTTTTGTGCTTGATAAAAATAGAAATCAGCTTAATTCGACTGCTGCGACAAAAGCAGTCGAGTGGTCATGTAGCTGTGCTGCCGTCAAAAGAATCGTCTTCATATAAACGTGTGTATTTTATTTTTGACAGATTGTAGTTGGTAGTCTGCTGTCTTTAATGTGTTCAATGCATTAGTTCTCAAGAAACTCTCGTTGGAAGTAGACTGTTAGAGCTCCAACAAAAATAAAACAACTATCTGTGAACAAGCATTTATACGCGAGTGTGTATATTTTTTTCTCCAGATTGCATTCCGGCAAAAATAATTTTGCACAAAAATTAACAGCATTTAAATAATATTACAAGGTAAATTAATTAAACAATAAATAAATTTAATGGAACTATTTTATATATTATAAATATTTGAACTATACGTATATTGTACATATTTAAAAATTCGTTACTTCATTACTAAAAGCCGCCTAGTAAATGCAAAGGTGAAATCAAAGTCAAAGCTACAACATATGCGTTACGTTTCTTTCTTGTTTTGTGTTTTACTAAGTCGTAAATAAAAAAAGGAAAGCAAAGAGAATTATTGCATGTCGGCACTGATTGGAAAGAGCTTAAGTTTGACGAAGAATAATACAAACTGTAAAAACCTGTTTATCATCAAATTCTTTATTTATACATATACAATATTCTCATAATATAATTATTACTTATTAGGTCTATATGTATATAGTTTATTTAATAAAATTCTTATCAGTAGATGATTAATGCCTCATTACTAATTAATTGAGTTTACCAATAAAGTTAGCAAAAGATGAAACTTATTTAATTTGTTATTAAAATGTATGCCCTTTCCGTTTAAGTTCAAGGTCATATTTAATAATTTTTAAAAAGCCGACAAATATTACTAAAAGTGTTTGATGTGCGAAGAATGTTACTTTTCAAAGTAATGACGTACAATTTTCTCACGCAATATTTCAGCGAAAAGTTTTAAATGAAAAAGCTTTCTAGACAAGAGTATTACTCATATGTTTGTACGTGTATACATCATGCATTCATTTAGAATTTCAATTTCTTTTTGTACTCTTTGTTTTCACTACATTTTCGTTTCAACAGCTGGGAATTACTGATCATGCGCTGACGTCATGATCATTAAAATTCTTAATGACATGTTATTTTGCTATATGTTTTTATGTTATTATTAATGAAAATTAATAAAAGTATGATTTTTAGTTTATTTGTACTGTTAATTTTGAAAGCATTTTGAGAGATTCCCATATATTTTAAACCTGCTCCTTGGTAATTTAACTCAGACTGAAAAAGAACATCTTATAATTTCAATAATAATAATAATAATAATTTGAAAACACAGGCAAATACAATTGTGTTTTAATGAAAAATATAGAAAGACCGCTAGCTTCACAGGGTATATTTTTCGAGAGTTTTAGTCGAAACAACAAACATTGGTTATACAAAAAATAAAAAATAACGCTAGGCATACAGGGTTAACATTTCTTAACCTATTATCTGTTTTTATTTGATAGATAATTATATGTTAATTGAATTTTTTTTTTTAATTTATTTGCAAAACATTAGCTCAATATCTTTTACGATTCTTATTTTATGGACGTCCGAATTGGGACATCTTGGTATTTATTTTTATAGAAAATTAACTTTGATGTGTATCGTCTAATTTTAACTTAATTGATTGCAATCGAAAGCAACAAGGTTCCCCTTAATCATAAGATCAAAAAAAAAAATTACACATCTTCCTAAAGTATCCGCACTTAGTACCATTTAACGTAATAATAAATTTAGGTGTTCTGATCATTTTATTTCAAAATTAAATGTAAAACACTGTTTCTCAAGATCAATCCTGATATGGATACTGAACTGATTAACGGTATCTTTGTTCAATTATAGATCGTTTACAAATTATTTATGCCAAATTTTATTTTCATGTTGACATTTATGTGAAATTTAAGAGCGTTTTAGTATTTTTTTGGGAATGTGAATTATATAATCATTCACTGAATTATCATTACGAAATTTATTCAATAGACAATTATGTGAGATTTATTAAAGTTTTAAAGATTTTCCAGTTCATTTAAATTATATTATAAATTAGCTTGAATTTGTATTAGATGCATTTGAAAAGTTCTTAAAAAAACGAACATCCTATTAATAATAATAACTATGGGTTCTGCTGCTCCTTTTCAGCACTAAGTATTTACTCTTCAAGGCAACACAATTAGTCTATCTTAACGTGTTAAAAATACTGATTGGTATTTTGAAATTTTTAAATTTAAAAGAGTTATAAAAATCAGAAAAGTATTCGCAAATATTTCTCTCAAGGACATTAAAGTAATGACTGAATTATATAATTGTGTATGTAGCTCATTTCATGTGTGTTCTTCAATATCTGATATAAGGTTGTTGCAATTTAGTGAATAAAACTTACAATCTTCATCATCTGAATCTGAGTTTTCAGAGTCTGAACTGCCCTCCGAAACAGCATCACTTTGCATGGGATTAATAGTTATAGTTAGCGCAGAGTCATCCCATACTAATGCCTCGTCAGTAATCTTAAAAAAAGAAAAACAGTTTATGTTAACCTATGACCTTTTATAGATAAAATTATAATTATTTGATACAAAAATTGAGATTTTTTATTCAACAATTACGCTAATTCCCTACAGTTTAGCAAATAATACCTTTGGACATGGCTGATGTCTGTCTGTAAATTTTTGATTACTATTATTTTTTAGACGTGCAATGGAAACACCTCCTAACAGTATAACTAAAAAGACGCATATCAAAATTATCAGCATTGTAGGATGAGCACTTTCGGCTATAAATAAGGAATATACGAAGTCAATTAGTACGAGTGTATTTAAAAAGAAAATCACATTTTATATTGTTACCTTTATGGGAAATGGAATGTATGCGAGATTTTGGTTCTTGTGCATCATGCTGATGAGTCATAGCATGAGCATACACCTTATTTTCTGAAAAGAAATATAAAAATGTGTATTTATGTTAGAATATATTTTTGTACATAATGATCATATAGATTGTGTTTTATTAATTATATAGTATTGTTGGAACGTTTATTTTTCTTACCAGTGTATTGTATGCCATCTATAGCAGGGTTTGTTTGCAATACACCACCACTAGCTCCGTTATTGGCTGTGAGAGAACTTGGAGCTGTCGTTGTTTTAAGACCATTATTATTCACGGGCACTTGCTTGGGATGCAGTACCGTCAGTGTCAATGTGAATTCAGCGCTTTTGAATTGGGAATTTATTTGAGAACAAGTTACTTTGAAAACCCGATTTAGATAATATGCTGGTTTTTTGTTGCTGTAAACCAAAGCATTCAGAACGTCTAAGTAGTTGGCAATGCTGTCAGGTCCTATCATTTCAACACCGTCCTTGTTAATGTTAGTTTTAATATCTAATGTTGTCGAGAGATTTTCGTCGCCATCAACTTGGATTTCTTCGTGGTCTGGATTTAATGATGGGAATACAATAACGCTGCATGTGTCTAATATTTGTAATTGTGGCAAGACAGGTTCACCTGATACAGTAACAATACTGATATTTATATTGCCCAATATGTGAACGCCACTCTTTATTTCGGGGTAAGACACGAGATTATTTGAATTACCTAAGTAAGAGAATAGCAAAATTATAAAAATACTTAATACGCGTACATTTGTAGTAACAAAGTAAAAGATTATTACCGGTTATCAATATTTTTGTATTTTCTCCTTTATTGGCTTTTGCGCTAGACTCTGTGTGGACTTTGTAGCTTAATAAATCTGAAGCTTTTTGATTCGATTGCGTCATATATGTTGTGGTAGGAGTTTCTGCACCGTTTCTACTTAATGTTGTATTTTGTTTACTTGGATTGTAAGAGGAGTCTAATCTTTGCATATGTGGTGCATATGAGGCTGTTGCATTGGCTGCCAATACCAAGGGACTGGTTGGTTCATTGACCATTATGTAAGTTTCTACAGTGGGTAGGCGAATGGCACTCTGATTGATGCACATCATAGTAGTGCGTACCTCAATGTTGCGACGTCCAATAGTGGGATTCTCTTTTGTGTTTATGTATTGAATTTTTTGCAGCAAAAGCTCAACATTGCTCTTGCTTTGTCCTTCTATGTAAATTTCGTTCAATTGCGAATTTGTTTGCACCTGTGATTCGGGTTCTAGTATGCTCTCGGGAGGTGGTAATAAATGTTCTGCACAATTTGTGCCACATTTCACATCGTCATTTGTAAGAACTGCATTCAAGGAGATCTTTATTTCCGATATGTCACCATTGAATCCATGCTTTAGACGATTTTCGCTACTCTGATAGCAGGCGCCTACAGCTAACGTTGTATTTACTCCATGGGCCGCATGCAGAGGCCAATCGTCAATAACTTCGGGATTATTGTGGCGGTCTTCAAGAGAATTTTCAAACAGTACACCATCAACATATAGCTCAACCTTTGAATTCTGATCAACATTTAATACATAATGGTGCCATTCGTTATCGCAAACCTGAGGTATTTTCCAACGCCATTCAGCGGGGCTAAATATATTTAAATCGCCTTCATTGAAATTTTTGCGCAACAGCAAAATTAACCGACAGTTTCTAACAAATAGAGCCATATGATGGCGATTCATTTTGTGGTCATCGGCACTGCAGACAATATGTTCTTTTACATGCTTATTATCACCTGCTGAACCGCTAAAGTGTCTAAAGATGGTGATAATACTAAAAGGACGTTGGGAAAAGTCATGACGTGCAATCAGCTTATCTGGTATGATTACCCCCGATGAGCCATCGAAATGAAATATAGGTTCAGAACCCTCATCATATGATAAATCCCGTGTCCATTCGGCATTTCTTGGTAGTAGATCCACCAAAGTTAAATGTTGGGAACAGTTAGTTATATCCCGATCGCATCCAAATGAAATGTGTTTTGTCTACGAATTGGAGTAAAAATGGAGGGAAATAAATTAAATTTTTAATTTTTCCTATAAATTCCAAACATATATGCATGACAATAGACCAACGCAAAGAAAAAATATAGTTAACTATAATTTAAGAGCAACTTATCCGAAGATAAGATCATAGCTAAATATTGAAGTGACTATATGTTATAATAACACAAAAACCGTTTATATTTTGATTTCTTATTTTAAAAAATCTTTTGATATTTCATTTGTGTAAGTCAGAGATATTTTCGTTATTTCTTCGTCCTATTAAGGGCCATGCAATACTACCTTATGAAAAAAACAGAAATCAGATTCATGTTTAGCAGATCAAACTCTGTCTAGTCTACATATTTTATGCTGACATCAAATTCATTTGTTGCCGGTTGAACTCAGGTATTTAAATTAGCTGAATATATAACTAAATATGACAGAAAGAAGAAAATGTGAAAGATTGTGAACTATTTCATATCTTTCATTTCACAATTCAAATTTAAAATTTACTAAATGAACATTTCATGTTATTTCAAACTTTTTGGTTTCAAATAAGTATATTTTTTATTCTTTCTCTTAAAAGAGAAATAATTACCCAAATAGGAGGTTTAAAAATTCAACTATAACTAGCGGTATTATATTGTAATAGAGGGTACTTTCCACAACGAACCCATAAGTAGATTTTTTGGCTTCAACTTTATTAGTTTCAAAACCAAGATCCTTTGTTTTTTTATTTATACACGAAGTAAAGATCGTGTACTATGTACATAGAGCACCAATCAATTAGAATCAAATATCTTTAAAAAAAATATAATTTTATAGAAATACATTTTATGTACCATTATACATTATTATATTAGGATTTCTAATAAGTAAGCTGGTACGTCTGTACGTCTTTCAAAGAGCCTTAGATTAGAACATGTGTGGTCATTCAATTTATCGGACTTTAGACGTTTCAAAATTCAACTACGATAATCATATGTTTAATTATAGAACTTAGTTGTCGCTTTTCATAAAGCAACCACCTTGTAACACGTGTAATAAGGGTCTTCTTATATCACAAAATTTTTGATCACATTTTATTTTAAATTTATTGAACTTTTACTTACTTTTAAAGAAATAGAAGTGTGTATATTTAGATTTTGACTGTCACAATACATGTCACACAATTCCAAACGGGCATTCGGAAACAGTGATAAGCTTTCCGTGGACGAAGTCTGAAAAAAATGCACATTAAATTCAATTTAAATTATAGTTTAAAGGTAAACCATACCGTGTAATCGATTCTAGCTGGTATTCCCAAAAATTTTGCTTCACAAACACGCCGTACTTTTATGCTCACCATTATGGGTGCTGATTGTTTCATTGCACAATCGTAAGCTACCACCGATAATATATAGTTGTGGGAGACTTTGTGCGACAAGGGTTCAGTATTTTTGATCGAACCCTCGTTGTCTATAGTAAATGGTTGGTCATTGTTGAGTATTTCATATTTGCAGACATCACCGTAGAGAGGTGTACAATCTTTATCAATTGCTTCGACCCGTATAATCTCTTTGTACAGACGCCCCTCGTCAGCTTCGCATACGTACGATGGCTGTAGAAATGAGGGCGCATATTCATTTACATCAATAACTGCAATGTGAACGTTGGCAGCAGCCGAATGTGTTCCGTCGCAAAATACTGCGACAATTTCAAAATGATAGCTCTTACGCTTCTCACAATTTAATGTGCGTCGTGCCTTTAAAATTCCCAAATTGTTTATCAATTCAATTTGGAATGGTATTTCGTGATATGGTTTCTTAATAATATGGAAGTTGCATATTTTCTCCTCATCCACTTTAATTAGTGGTGTTATTTCAACCGAAGTTTCATTCTCACGTATTAGACCGTGATACGATTTTTCCAAAATATTCTCTGTCATTAAAGAATAAGATAATGCATTCTTAAATATATATCACTAGTTTCCAACAATATACTTTACCTTTTTGTGAAAGATAATCATCGTCGTTCTCACTTGACACAGAATTTGTTTGAAATTTATATAATGACGAAGATGATAACGACGAAGAAGCGGAATAAGACGCATATGCTCTCTGTATTGTATTCAGGTCAAAGAGAAAACATATTGTCATCAGTAGCAAAATTCGACACATTTTTGTTGATGATATGGATTGATTTTTTATGATGTGTAATTTAGTTTTATTTTTTTTTAAGTTCTAAGGACGTTTTAGTTTGTTGTTTAAGTCTCTTTAAGGGAAAGTCACTTTTGCTTCCACACCTTTCCCTTAAAATAAGCCATTCATGCGTTTAATAGAATATAACTTTTGATGCAAAAAAACTGTTTCTGCAAATATAAGAGAGAAAAAAAAAACACAATTTATATATTTTATTAAGGTCTAATTTATTTTTCACATATCATGTAAATAGTTAAAACATATTAGGCTATACATTTTAATTGAGTTTTTCGTTAGTCGATTAATTTAATAACTCAATAACGTCATTTTAAAATTATTAGTATAAAAGAATGGCATCATCCTAAATATGACAATATTTATTTATCACTGCACGATTAAAGAAAGAAATTGACGTAAATATTTCCGAATGGGTGGCCAGATTTCAATGAAATTTCACATAGTGATAGTAGAGGTCTAGTCGAGTTTAAGTCTTGAGCTTGGCGCGGTAGCTCTAAATAATCCGGTTGAAATTTGAGACCGTTATAGCAGAAAAATTTTAATCTTTCAATCCAAATATCTCGCAAACTAAATGTTATGCATATTGTGAATGTATTAAAACCAAACATACTTTTTCACCTTCTGTTGGTAGTGATGAACAAATTTCTTGGGTATAATAATTGGTAGGAATCATTATATTTTATTTATTTATTTATTTATTTAAATAAATCAATATATAATAAGGAACTGGCTTATTTCCAGATAATAGCTTCCTTCGTAGTAAATATGAAAAAAATATTTTAAAGAAAAAATAAATAAAAAGTTCAAAGGATACCATGAACTTTAACATAAGTTTCATATTCACAAATAACAGTTTAAACCAGGAAGTGGTAATATTAGAAATACTACAATAAATTTTATTTTTAAAGCTCGAGAAAATGCAGAAAGTGAAACTTCAATTTTACCACAGTTAGTCGCTTATAGATTGAACCAATGGATTTTTCATTAAATCAGCGTGAAAATGTCTAGTGTCAGAAAATAAAATAAATTCAATTCATTATTAACACTGGTGCCGAGCAGAGAATAATAAACCCCGACTTATATAATCCAAATTGATGACAATTAATTATTTAATTGCGTTGAATACTTTTATTTTTTTATTGATCTTTAATAATAAAGAAGTCTATGACTATGTGTTCGACGGGTTTATTGGGAGAGGACATGCTGGGACAAAACATTATTTCCTAAAGTAACAGCCATTACAATGCATCTCTTTGGGTTGTCTCAAAAAAAAAGGCAAATGAGTCGGAAGTACCGAATTAGCACATCGTAATAGATTACATGAAACTCAATGATCAAACAATTGAGGATAATTTGTCAATACCTATACTATGGAAAATATTTTGAAAAATAATTTGTTTATCTAATAGACTGCTTCAAAGATAATTTGGTAAAAGAAATGAATGTTTGATTATTATAATCATCAAACATTCGTTTGACGAAATTTGATGAAATTTAATTTCAAACGACATCTTTTTTAAATTGAAATGAAAATATATATGTTGGACCGGAAATTGGGAAAAAATAAGTTACTGAAGGAATTAGAATAACAAAATTGGAGA
>MINK01000754.1:0-10305 GCA_001735545.1 Phormia regina
AAGAACTTCCAAAAACGTTTAAAATATGCACTTTGTTCCACTTTTGAAGTTGTGAAAATGTTCTCTTTTTGAAGAACTTCAACGTTTTTTGCTGGGATACTATAAAATGACTATATGAAAAAATATGTCGTTTTAGGTAAAATATTCAAATCGGGGAAAAATGCAAATACATTTTGAACCAATTAAAATTTTATTCAATTGTATATCAACAACTTAAATGTGATTAAAACCTTCAAAGACTATGTTTATTTTACTTTTTATTTAAATATATTTTTTTTTTGTTTTAGGAAAATATTTTTGGTATATAAGATATTTTGCTTATAATAACGAATTTTACTTAATTTTTATATTTCTGTCTTTAAATCTAGGGTATAGTGCAACCGCTAAGTCCATAAAATGTTGGTGGTTATACCCACGTATGGTCTATAAGCATTTATGAGACATTTTAAGATTATGATTCAAAACGTTTAAAAAATGTTTAAATCGCAAAGAAACTTCTCGTTATTTATCATTTTTTATTTTCACACTACTTTAAAAATCAAACAAAAACTTGCAGATAGCCCGTTTTTTCTTAAGTACGTCTTGGTACCCGAAATAACGTCTCATTAATTTTTTTTTTGTATGATTAACCTAACCAAACACTCCTTAAGAGTTTGTCGATAGCCCAAAAACAAAAAGTGAAAAAATAATGTTAGAATTAACTTTTGGTTCCAAAATAAGTCCTATATATAAAAAGCGTTTCATCTGAAATTTCTTGAAATTTTTTAATTGATTTCATAAAAATAGGTATCGAGGTACATCATCCAATAAAGATATATCTTCTAAACTATTTAAAGGTTTCATGAAATTGTAAAATTTTAAAATCTCCAAATATTTCTAAATTAAAATTGGCTAATAAGTTATATATTACATAAGGGAAAAGATTTGTAATATTTTGTCTATTAAATTTCAAGGTAAACTAGGGGATTTAACCGAATAAAAGGGCTGGAAAAGTCCAACAGCGAATTTTAAAACTCATGATAAAAAATGATTAATATTTTTTATATATTTATATATTTTAAAGAAGTTATTTAGATTTTTCACAAATTTTTGTACAATTGAGAACACGTTACATACGTATATAATATGTATATTCAATATATTTTAATGACTTTTTTTTAAATTTAAAATTATTATTTTTCTGGATATTTCAGATTCCCGAGGAATATACACTTATATGAATATGCATTTAAATAAAAAATAAAGTTTTTAATAGACAAAATCAATGCAAATAAATATTAAATTAAATAATTGAAGAACTGCATTTATATCTCTCTAATCAAACTCATGAAAAAGTAAATATTATAATGTCATAAACATTAAAAAAATAAAATAATAAATAATAGCATTGCAAACTTCAAAGGCTTTAGTAACAGTTATATACGAAAATTTGTAAGAATAAAAACCTGTAACATTTGAAAACCTGAAAACATTCCTTTTAAAGGACTTGATAACTTAAAAAAAAAAAACGTAAAAAATAAAACATCTCTCAGGATAAACTAAAAAACATTCCATCTTTAAGAAATAACATAAAAATTCGAAACGAAAAAGTATTTAAAATACCTGATTAAATCAACATGTAAATCTCAAGCAACTCAATTTTTTTAACGATAACGAAATTAAAGATCTCTAATTTAAAGCCTCATTAAATTATTGTTAAATATTTATCAAGAAAACGGTTTCACTTCCAAACTCAAGCCACAATTAGGGCATCTCTAGTAAACAGTTAAAAAACACCCAATAAAAAAACTAAAGAAGAAACCACTTAAGAAAGTAAAATAAGAAAAAAAGTGAAAAACTTATTATCATTTGAAGGTCAATATAGCAAATTGTATGTATAAATAAATTAAAAAATTTTAACAACAAAATAAAACTTGAAATTTGGCCAAATAATATTTAAATCGACAGCGAAAAGTACGAACTAAGAAGGCGTTTTTGTATGTGGGAATTAGAAGTAACCATGTCAAAAGTTCAATATTAATGCAAAGTAATAAGACATAAACACGAAAAAGTAACAAAAGTTTTCGGAAATAAAAAAAACGGAGTAAAACCAAAATAAAACAGCAGACATAAAATATACAGGAAAAAATCTGTATCCTACAATATGACGGCTACAGTTATACATACTAATGGCATAAACAATAACAATGGAAAAACTGGCAGCAATAGCAACAACAATAATAACAATAGCGCCACAGGCAGCAGCAGTAATGCAATGTCCCTTACTACAGCTCGTGAAATTAACAACATATTCTCTTCTACAACAACCGCTTCTGCCTCTTTTTCTTCCTCCTCAACTATTGCCAACGCCAACAACACCTCTAGTAACAACTATAAAACCTCAAACACATTGAAAAATTCTTCTCCCTTTTCTGGTTCGTCTTGCACCTTTTCCTTCACTTCAACAAATCTCTTTCAATTACTTTCCATCGTATGCCTGTGTTTGGTATCCTATTACAACTCAACACAATGTGGTTTAGTTTTTGATGATATCAGCGCAATACGAGATAACAAGGATTTGAGACCTACGACTCCACTAAAAAATATATTTCTCAATGATTTTTGGGGAACTCCGATGCGCAAGGAACACTCTCACAAATCATATCGTCCACTAACTGTACTCACATTTCGTTTTAATTACTGGCTGCATGAATTGGAATCATATGGTTATCATGCCGTCAATGTTATGCTGCACATTGCAGTCTGTCTCCTGTGGAAACGTGTCAGTCGTCTTTTGGTCCTGCAATGCACTCATCGAGAAAGTCTGGCTGTAAAATGTTCATTTTTCAGCACATTGCTATTTGCAGTACATCCCATACATACAGAAGCTGTGACTGGAGTTGTTGGTCGTGCTGAATTGTTGTCATCACTTTTCTTTCTTGGTGCATTTCTCGCGTACTCCCGTGCTGTTAGTAGCAGCATAAATGCTGTAAAAAAATCCCAAAAACATAAAACTCAGTGGTTTCAATTGTGCATCAACTTTAGTTTATGTTTATTAGCATCGATGCTGTGCAAAGAACAAGGCATTACAATCGCTGGTATTTGTGTAGCTTACGAACTGTTCGTCGTACAAACAATACATCCATTGCAATTGTGGCATACAGTGCTGAATCTCTTTGAAGAAAGACCAGCATCGTCAAATCAAACTCCATCACCGACAAATAAAGCAGCCATCACAAAACTATTGCAATCCAGTTCTACTTCGACTGTCGTCGGTGCATCGTCATCATCAGCTAATTTAATATTGGCAAAGACAACTGCTAGTAGCTTTACAACACCTATACAATGGTCATCATCTCTACTAAAACGTATATTCTTTTTGATTTTCATCACTGTCTGCTTGTTAGTAGGACGAGTTTACGTTATGGGCTCTCAATTGCCAGTGTTTACACGTTTCGATAATCCAGCATCTGCCGCTGAATCGCCGGCACGTCAACTTACCTACAGTTATTTAATTTATTTAAACTCTTGGCTCCTCTTATTTCCCTGTGATTTATGTTGCGATTGGACAATGGGTAAGTACATATCTGTTGAAATATGTATTGAAGATTATTTATTAATTTATTTATAAAAGAACATAAACATAAGTATTTTCGCTCTCCGCTTAAAATATATATTTAAATAATCTATCGGTTTAGAAAGATTGTAACTTTTGCAGAATGTTAACACATACACACATACATATTTACATATGGGCAATTATTAAAAAATGTTTGATTTTAGGCCTTAAAAAATTATATATTTTTTTTTTGATGGCACATTAAAATTGACACGAATGAATGTAGAATCAGCTCGCGTTAATCATTTCAAGTGGGGGCAGCGAAAGTTATGGTGGTTTAAATTTGAAAATTTACAAATTTTTACATACGAGAAGTTTATGTACAATTCTGGTCAAAACTACATGTAATATCAAAACCTACTGTGTTATTCAAATAAAATTTATGATATTTTTAATGTTTGATGGTATTAGTGTAGCAAATTTTAGGGTTTCCTAGTAAAATTTTAAAAAATTTTCTTTTCCATAAAAATTGTGATTTTTTAAAATTTTTGTGAAAAATTTTGATTGAATCTAAGTTATTTTTCCCTATTTTAAATGAACTTTGAAAAACAATAATGGAAAATATTGCATCATATGCACTTTCAATAAAAAAAATATGTATTTTATAATAAAACTTATGTATGATTAAAAATAAATACAATTTCTTATTAGATTTTAGAACGAAATTTTAAATCTAAACATTCAATAATTTGTTACAGACATAAATATTTTAATATGAAAACTACGAGTAGTATTTTTAGACATAATTTTCAAAATTTTTTAGCAAAAAGTAGTAAAATCCTTAATTAAGAAATAATTTGTCAGTTAATTAAAAATATGTATTTATTAGTTTTTACAACGGAAGCTGTTTTGTTTTAAAACGGATAAAAGTTTATACATAAATAGATTAAATTGCTATCACAATTTAAGCAATAGCATCTAAATATTGCCCTTTACGTACGTGACTAAATAAAATCTCAAAAAGCAATAGTCAACAACTGCTAAAATAAATTAAGTTCACACATTTCAAAAGCAGAAGAAAAAATAACAAATTTCTTTTTAAATTTGTCAATTTTAATAGAACTAACAGCAGAAAAAATTTAAAAATTTAACAAACGCTAAAAATTCTAAATGGAAAATTTTTGAAACGAAACACTAATTTTTTCTGTTTATAAAAATCCATCTCAAATGAAATAAGAAGCAAAAGCAGTCGGACAAAAAAAATTTGCTAAAGCAGTACGACCAAGAGGTAATAGCTGCACGAGCAAGTGTTTAAAGCCACACTAATATGAGCTGATAGGCGAATATCAAAATGTATGTGGAATTAGTATGTGGAACATCTCTTAAACATTGGGAAATATTATTTATTGACACAAACGTACATATTTAACACTGCGCGGTTTCCTTATGTTTTTTACATGTTGCAGGTACTAAACAAAAACAATTTTGTTTTCTGATTCTGTTTCTTATTTCTGTGTTTTTCAGCCGCCAGATTGAATAACTCCAGTTTGTGTTACTTTTAGTACATGTTCGTGTGTTCACTAGCCTCTGTCGTGTTTTTTCATCACCAATTGTGTTCTTAATAGTTAGCTAGAGCACTTGGTATAATGCCTTTTTAAAATTTTTGCTTTTCTGAAGATAACTATTTTATTGTTAGAATAGAAAAAAAAAATGCAAAAGCATGAGCAACTTTTTTGTGTTACTACTTTTTGTGTAGCTATTTATTTTTGCTGCTAGTTGCTTAAAAACATGTGACAGTAAATTATAATAGTTAAAAAAAGATGAATGGATTTTTTGAACAATGTTAAAAGTATGATTGGGGCTGTTGGTAGAAAATTTGAAATTGTGGAAGCGGTAACAAAAGCCACTTTGAAAAGCTTTAGCAAATCACTACTTTTAAACACTGGTTTAGAGATCGGAAGATGATAAGAACAATATTTTTCTATGGTTTCTTAAATAAGTGTGCTCGTTCGCTAAAAATTTTAAAAATACAAAAATATATTCTGTTTTTGAAACATAATAATAAAAAAATATAATAATATTTTATTTTGAATTTTCTGGATTACGCTTAGTTTAGTGGAGACACACACCCTAAAAGTCCATAGTGAAATATAACATCGTTTTTATTGAAATTTATTGAATTTTTTTGTATCTAATAGGGTTCTGAAATATTTGTTTAATGCTTCCTTATAATTTCAGGGAGAATTTTAATCATAGGTATAATAATTCTGTTCAGAAACTTTAATATTATATCTTTGGTCGGACTCTCCCAACATACTTCATCACGACATGTATAAAGGGTATATACAACTTTCTTATACCATTTGTACAATTAACAATTTTGTCGAAATGCCAAAAAGGTGATATTTTCTTGACCATGTCCATGTCGAAAATTTACTATTTGTTACTGAATCTTCCTTTTACGCTAGGCACTTATATTTGTGGTCAAAAGTTAAATAAACCTAAGAAACAACTTTTGTAAAGTTCATTTCAATATGTAAAGTGATTAAATAACGTATTCTAATGTTTCAAAAGTGTGAAAAAAAAGATCTTTACAATTAGCACTAAAGGGCAAAAGGATGATGATGACTTTTGGTGCGGATTAGAAAATGCACTACATTCTAACAGTGTCTATTATTATTTATTATTTTTTTGTATTATACAATAAAATAAAAAAAAAAATAATAAATAAATAAAAAATATATATTTAAATGACTCCATAAGTTAAACTTCTACCAAACAAAATCGTGACGATTGAAATTCGTCGAATGAGAATAAATATTTCTGTTATAGTAAAGTCAGAAATCGATTAATTACTAATGCTATGAATGACATAGTTGTTCTATATCGTTATTTCATGTTCTCTGTTTCAGATATAATGTAAATTAAAAAAAGAATTAATTTTTCATTAATTTCATTAAATTTTTGTCAATTAAAATCTTTTCCAATTTGAATTAAAATATTTTTATTACATTTAATATACTACAAATTTTTTTTTATTATTTTTAAAAATTAATTCAGAAATATTTTTTTAAAGCTATAAATTAATTCAATGAATTAAAATAATATGAATGCATTAAAAGAATGAATAGGATAATGAATTTATTTCTATTTTAAAAAGTTTAATTCAAAATTTTAAGATTCTTTTAAAACTTGTTAAAATATTTTTACACTAGTTCGAATGTGAACTCGGAAAAAAATTAAGGGACATATTATTTTGCTAGTCCGTTTCTGGACTACAGATCAGATCCTTTATACTTACGACATGCTGGTTCGATCCGAACCTCTTTGTGGACATGTGAAAAAAAATCCACATGATCCTAAGTGTATCACAATGGGACCAATAGGACCCAAGGGAGCTGTTTCGTTTCCATTAGTTACAGCTGCACACTTAACCTAACCTAACCTATGTAAAAAATATATGCTAAATTAAAAACTAAAAATGATTATTCTAAAAAAGAATATTTTTTTTTAATTATGACGTTGTTGCAGCAAATGAGCTATAAATTAGATCTGTTTGAGAATATTAAAGTTATTGTTTTAAAATACGATATTGATTAAAATTTGATTGTTATCGTAAATGGAATTTTAGAAATAATTCAGTTATAACTGGTTTTATAATACTAAGTTATCGCTTAAAGTTTTTTAATTAATATTATTGTATCCTCTTTTTTAGGTACTGTCCCCTTAATTGAAGGTTTTATGGACTTACGCAATATAGCAACATTGCTAACATTTGGCATTATAGTAGCTCTAATAGTGAAAGCATGTGTCAGCAAAAGTTTACAACATACACGAATGCTTATTATGTGTTTAGCCTGGATGGTACTACCATTTTTGCCAGCATCAAATCTATTCTTTCCAGTAGGTTTTGTAGTAGCCGAACGTATATTGTATATGCCTTCTATGGGCTTTTGTTTGCTCATAGCATATGGCTATGAAAAAATGAAAGAAGACAACGGGAAAAAAGTGAAGTATATATTAAATTTGTCATTGTTATTTTTGTTGATGACGCACACTATAAAAAGTTATAAACGAAATAATGATTGGAAAAATGAGTATACATTGTTTATGAGCGGTGTTCATGTAAATGATCGTAATGCCAAACTGTTTAATAATGTGGGACATGCTTTGGAAAACGAGGGTCGTTTTCAAGAAGCTTTGTCATATTTTCAACAGGCAGTAAAAATACAGCCCGATGATATAGGAGCTCATATAAATGTGGGAAGAACATATAATAATTTAAAAATGTATACTGAAGCGGAAAAAGCCTACCTCAAAGCAAAATCCTTGTTTCCACGTATAAAACCAGGAGAAAGTTATCAGGCACGAATAGCACCAAATCATTTGAATGTCTTCATCAATTTGGCTAATTTAATAGCACGTAATCAGACACGTTTGGAGGAAGCTGATTTTCTCTATCGTCAGGCTATTAGCATGAGAGCTGATTATGTACAAGCGTATATAAATCGAGGAGACATACTGATGAAATTAAATCGGACTGCTCAAGCTCAGGAAGTGTACGAAAAAGCATTACTTTATGACAGTGAAAATGCTGATATTTATTACAATTTGGGTGTTGTATTCCTGGAACAGGGCAAGAGTGCCCAAGCGAATGTGTATTTCAATAAAGCTTTGGAACTTTATCCGGAACATGAACAAGCTTTATTGAATTCAGCCATATTACTTCAAGAAATGGGTGGCCAAGAAGCTCGCCAAGTTTCACGAGAACGCCTGCATAAAGTTTTAGCGAAGAATGGTGATAATGAGAAAGTTTTTTTTAATCTCGGTATGTTGGCCATGGATGAATCAGATTTTGAAGCAGCCGAACAATATTTTAAACGTGCCATTCACATTAAATCGAATTTTCGCAGTGCCCTCTTTAACTTAGCTCTCCTTTTAGCTGATGCTAATCGCCCATTAGATGCAGTACCATTTCTAAATCAATTGATTCGTCATCATCCCGATCATATCAAAGGTCTTATTCTTTTGGGTGATATTTACATCAATCACATGAAAGATTTAGATGCTGCCGAATCTTGCTATCGCTCAATACTCAAATACGAACCTCACAATATACAAGGTCTACATAATTTATGCGTTGTATATGTAGAACGTAAGCATATGGCCAGAGCTCAATTATGTTTACGTTATGCTCATTATTTGGCTCCAGCCGAGGATTACATACTACGACATTTACAGATCGTAGAACAACGTTTGCAAAAAATTTACAAGTTACCTGATACATCACCTGAAAAACAACTTGCCTTGGTCGATTTCAATCCAAAAGAATTTCCATTGCCTCTAAAAACATCTGCATCATCTTCATCATCATCATCATCAAAATCTCGAAAACCTGATATGCAAGATGATTTGCCGAAAGAATCCCTTGGTAAACGTAAATCATCTAAAACATCCTCCACATCTACTGGCGCAACAACAGGCACAGTTCATCATTCATAGCATTCATATTAAATAAAGTTAAACCAGTAAAATAAAAGAGTAAACATATTGAAATCTCAACAGAATATAATAATCTATAACACTTATTTCGAATTGATTTATTATTCTCATCTCTACTATCAAATATGTAAAAAGGCTGTGTGTGGTAAGTGTTAAATATGTTTATTAACGTTTTATATGTATGTATATATTATTTTAATTAGAAGCGGAGGCTGTAAATTTTAAATGTTATTTTAGTTTGGTGATTTATAATTTTTTATGCGAATATTAATATAAAGACAACGAGAATTTAAATTGATCACGTAATTTATACTTTTTAGAATCAACTAAGCTGAAGTTTATTCCTTGGCAATCCAAGTTAAAAAAAAAAAAATTTTTGTGTGTAACCAGCACACAACTAGAATCGAAAATAGTCGAAAAGTCCAAAATAGAAAAATTTTTAACGGTGGACCTTATAATTTAATCTACTTCATTTTTAACATATCGCAATCTTCATCCTTATCTGAACTGTAGTGGAATTTATTTTCTTTCAATGATGTCTTTGAGGACCGTGTTTTTTTTTTAAAACATTGCTGATTTTTCTGATCTTGTTTGTCTTCATGCACTTTTTCATCGATATTCTGTTTTATTTTCTTTATAGTTTTGTTCAATAATTACCAATCCCAGCAGTTGGATTGTCCATCCTACTTCTAAGAATGGTGTCACATCTAATCGGAACAACTACGGGCCAATTGTGAGCTGTTCTGGAATCTCGAAGGTTATGGAAATTATATTAAACTTTTACCTTTTTAATTTTCTTGAAAAGAACAAACTGTTAAGTGATTTTTAATTATGGTTTCCGTAGTGGTCGTTCCACTTGCGACTTATTGCAATTTCTTTTCGGGGAATGGTCACGAACAATTCCCCGAATGAGAGAGAGTAAGGTGATTTCGTTGGACATCTCTAATTCTCGTTTCATCTGGTGTTGGTGACGACTTGTCGATATTTATTTCGAGCTTTCTGCATAATAAGATCATACAGGTGATATATGGAGTCTTGTCGAAGAATTTCAAATTGAATTCTGGAGTACCTCAAGACTCTGTCTTACCCATATCGTGAATACCGGGTAAAATGGGTTGATATGTGTAAATACCCAAATATTTACCCAAAAGTTGGTTATTAATTATGATATAGAAATTGTTATGTTTCACAAGAATAATTCAGTATTTTATTTACTTAGAAATTTAGAAGTGTACATTAAGAAAGCTAACTGTAGAATAACGTAT
>MINK01000759.1:0-14862 GCA_001735545.1 Phormia regina
TCCACTTAATACAAGTATAGGTCCATAATTGGCTCCATCCCGAATTTGGGTACACATAGACAATGGTATAGGGTATCATATGGTCGGTCTTGACCGACTATACCTTCTTCTCTCGTTTATCTTATTTTTACTTGAATATATTTATAAAAATTTAATCAATTGTGTTAATTGAAAATAAGACGTTAATAATTTTTTCTGTGTATATTTCAATTTTCCATACCTGACTCTAGTTCAAAAACATTTAAATAGTGAAGAAAGAGAGATAGAAAAAAATAAAATTCCTATAAATTCTTTAGATGTCTCATAAATGTGTGAGTTTATAAAATAAAAATAAAAACGTGTTTGCAAATAGTATTTGTATTTGATTGTTGTTGTTAGTAAATCCTCTATGGGATTTTTAAGGATTTTGTTTGGGTGTCTCCTAGTACTAACAAGACTTTAAGTCAGATAGCAACAACAATAATAAAAGGCTTTACTGTTGTAAATAAATAAATAATAACAACAACCAAGAACCAAGCACCAAGAACATAAAATAAACATATGTTTTAATGTGAGAATATAAGATAAAGAAAATAGTAATAAAAAAAAAAAGAAACATTTAACAGAAAAAAATGTATTATTTCAGATAAAATGACTAAAATAAAAACACTAGAATTTGTATTTTATTTAACAGTTAATTTTGGTTTAGTTAATAAATCTTTTACAATTAAAACAATAATTTTTCTCTTACGTTTTTCATTGATAATAATAGCCTTAAAGTATGCTAAATATATTAATAAATTATTAAGCCTATTTTTAGGCTACACTTAATATAAAATTTATTTATAAATTTCTTTCTTAATTTTTTCTTCTCCCTTTTTCATAATTTCTTCGTTATTGATTTTACTTAACTTAAAGTTTTTTAGCCTAATTTAACGCACATTTTTTGTGCATAAAATATTTATAAATATTCATAAAATGTTTACATAACAATTTCCTTTAATAAAGGAAATTTTATGCTAAACTAAATAAACAATAACAACAACAAAATAAGAAAAAAAAAACAATAATAAAATTTGTAGCATTTTAAAAGAAACTTTATTAGGGTGTGATTTATAATATTTGACAAAACATTTAAACTGAAAAAAAAAGAAAAAGAAAAATAAAAAAACTCCCACTTTTGTAATTAATTTACCAACTTATTTGTTTCAGCTCTAATTGTTGCTGTTGCTTTTTTATTGTTGTTGTAGTTTAAAATACATAAAACTTTTGTTTTTACAGAATAATAAAATTTGTGGAATTTGTAAAATTTTATTCTTCTTGTTGTATTTTATTAATGTAGCTTTTTAGTATTTTTATAAGTTGGTTTGGATATTAAGCTAAACTTGTATTTGAATTTGAAAAGTAAACAGAGATGACAAAACTAAAGGCCCCTAAAGAAATTAGAAAATGTTATTAAAAAAAAACTGAAAACAAATTTTATAAACTAAACATAAAATTATTTATTTCTATTCGCTTAATTAATTGAATAGTTTTCAATACTTCTTTTCAAGGTCTTTTAATAGAATCTCAAATTATTAAATAGTTTCTAATAGAATAACCAACACCAACAACTTTCTATAACATAAACAAAAAAAATTATAATTCCCTGTTGAAACTTTTTCATAAACTCATAAATACTTATTCGCTCTCATCTTAATAAGTAAGAGCAACTTTGAAAAACAATAAAAAATTAATGAAAAACATTATTTGCAGTCGTGTTGCAAGTATTTGAAAATAAATGGAGAAAATGAAAACCTTAAAGTAAAAATAAAAAAAAATAAAAAATAGAAAAAAAATCATTTAATATTATAAAACTTAAAAGTGCATTGCCAAAGTTTATAAAAGTTAAACTACATGTAAAAAAGTTTTCTCTAAATAAGAGAATACTAAATTATTTACGACACTTGAATTAAAATCAATACTAAGATGTATATGAGTAATATGTATATTTTTAATATAATTCATTTACTCTTTTGCACACGTGTTTTCTTACATTTAATTAGTTAGGAAAGCTTTTGAAGAGTTATGGAACTTTTTATATATATATATAGATATAAGCTTATATATGATAAATAACAGTAAATCTAAAGACTTAAGTAAAATCCGCAAAAAATCTAATTTTTTTAAAGTTGGAAAATGTAATTTTAATATGAAATATTTTTGGTTTATACAGGAAAAATATGATCAATTAAATCATTAATTAAGTATAAAAATTGTTGAAATTACTGGTTTAATGGTATCAATTATTCAAAAGCTTTAAAAATTTAAATAATTTTAATATTTTTTTTAAATTTAAAATTAATATAAAAATCTACCTTCAATAAATAACTTAAAAATCTTTATTTTTTGATAATTTTTGTCGACAAAAATTTGTTTTCGTCCTTCATAATAAATGAGAATAAGAAGAAGACTTTTATTACACCTGTGGCCGATTGTGGACTGATACTTTTACTAAGTGTAAAATAAACTCTATTTCTTAAAACATTTGCAGGGAGGCTTGATGAGGTAATTTCAGAACACTTCGCCCTTGTACAATAACAGTCTCACATAACAAACCTGCGGGAAATTGGTAGCAATTGGTTCAATAATACTGGAAACTTAGTACAAGTAAAGCACCAATTGACACCTAATAACCACCAAAGTTCCAGTTAGGAACCATCTGACACCTAAAAGTCATCAAAGTTTCAGTGAGAGCTAATGAGCAATTAGCAATAACAATCGTTGGCTGAGTGATAACTTTGTAAGACTACAAAACATGACAATTTCATATTTGTTTTTACAAAATTGTATTATATTTATTAATACGGAATATGCTCTATCGGGTTAGTTCTGTGACCTGCCCCAAAACTGGTCAAAAAGGGTGAGTTTCTCCCTCGTAGGCCAACACCATTTAAAGTGACAGTTTCTGCTCATACAAAGTATTAGAATTGGAACCGGTCTCTTGCACTTTATACCAATCCCTTTAGGGAAGTTTCAGAGAATTATATTCAAAATTACGCTGTTCTTTGTGCATCAGGTTTACATGGTCAGCCAGATGGACGGACCTCATTAGATAGATTTTAAATGTCGATTGTTATAATTTAAGGTGGGTGTTGAATAACTTATGAGTTACACACATTAACACACAATCATATATGCTGGTGTAGGGCAGAAAACTGTGAACTAGATGGAATTCGAAATGCTTCTTTTCCCTTCAGGTGGTAATCTAATTTTTCGCCCTAAATAAACCGGTTACTCGAATATATTTTACTATTAATCGAGAACGGTATGCACTATTGAGCTCATAAAAATGAATTGAGAGGCTAAAAGGTATTCTTAGGTATATTCGTACAGACTTGATTGTAAAAGCTGAAAACGGATTCATGTTTACTACGTTAATTTCCATTAAGTCATGATTAGAACTCTGTGATAATGGTGATCATAGTAGGTATGTTTCTCTTTGAATATTCAGAGTATCCAATTTAGTAACAAATATAATAAAAAGTCAAAAATTCAATATATTGCCACTTTTCCCAAAAACATTTCTTTTTTTGTGCTCCATATATTAATGTTATGAATCAGCTATTTTTTCGACTTTAATAGCATAACAGTGTTACAAAAATAGCAGATGATAAAAAAAGATGTCGTATTAGTTTTGTTATATTATGGAATAACATTTTTATCTGATAGAAAATCATAACATTAATTTTCAAAATTAATGTTATGATTTTCTTATCTTTATATAAAAAAAATAGTTTCACTCAAAAATAAAATATCTTGGAAACGACTTGTTCGATTTCATTAAAAAAAATATATATTTATATAAAAATAAAAAAATAGATTTTTTGAAAAAAATCTCATTTTTAACGAGATTTTGATGATTTTTTTTAGTGAAAATTTAAATTTTAAAATTTTACATGAGTATTAGGAAATTAATTGCATTCTTCCGAAGGCATAAAGGGACAAAACATTTAAATCAGATGAAACATTTAAATAAACTTAAAGTAAAAAAAAATATTCAAATTAAAAAAAAAAAAACACTTTATCATAAAAGTATTTTTTTTATTTTATTTAGTTTTATTAGTTTTAAAAATTAAGACATTAAATAAAATTAAAAAAATACAAACAAAATGTAAAAAATTACAAAATTTTAATGCCCCTAAAACGGCTCAATAACACAAATATTCAGAATCTAATTATACAGAGTTTTTGATTTCTTAATATTTCAACAAATAGAAGGTCAAACATTTCTAAAGCACTTTTAAAACTTTTCTACGAAATCTCTTTTAGTTATAATTTCTACTTTGTTTTATAATCTGTGATTCCTTATTGCAAAGTCCAATTTTATCAAAATATCCGTATAACTACATATGTAATCCTCAATAAAAGACCAATAGAAATAATCACTATTATAGTTATTGTTGCTACCAGGAATAAAATATTTTTGGAATTACAGTAAATAATATAAATAATACTCAAAAAAAGTACTTTGTATTTCAGTTTGGTCAACATATTTATTAATATTCTTTGGTTTTCTCAAGAAAGATTCAATTGAAAAAGTTTTTTTCCTTTTTTTTATAAATCTTCATAACAAAAAAACTAATAGAAAAAGGAAAGCAAAATAAAAATTAGTTACCGAAAGAAAACTTTTATTAAAGTTTTTTTTTCTACTTCAATTATTTAGTACATTTATTGAAAACCATGGACAACAAACCGTATACCAGGATAATGAAATTAATATATAACGGTATACACACAATAGATACAATATTTTCATTTGTTTTTCTTTATGAAAAATTTATTAGATTTTGCTGTTTAAAGGTATTTATTATTTTTTTATTTTTTTGCCACTAATCTTATTAAGTATTTTTCTCACTCTCTATTCATATTTTTCTTTTACTTTCGTCTTAAATAATAAAATTTATTTCCTTTAATAAAAAAAAAACAATTATTAAGATTTTAAGCATCCAGTAGCAGGAACACAAAATAAAAGAACCCACATTAGAATCTTAGAATTTCTGTTATAATTTTATAGAGATAAAATCTTTTTATAATTGTTTATAAAAATACGTATGTATGTGTGTATGTGTTTTTTTTTAGATTCTACCAAAATAATTCTAATACATTTTCCAATTAGTTTTTGTGGTTTCCTAAGATTTTCTCTTGTGTCTATTTAAAATTTAATTATTAATTTATAATAGAAATATTTAAAGATTTGAGGTTTTCTTGAAATCATTTTAATTGAAATTTAATTGGATTTTATTGACATATGTGTAGACAAAAGTATTAAATATATTAAAGGATATTTAAAAGACTTCTTTGAAATGAAAATGCTGGCTGAGTAATTGTTTTAATTTAAATAAAAATAATATATATTTATTGGTCATTAAAGGAAATTCAAGAAAATAAAATAAAATTTAATATTTTACTTTTTTTTTAATTTGTACAAAAATTTAAATCTATATGTCCTTGGTTTCCTTATTTCCCTTTTGTATATCCTTCACTATATGAGTAAAGGCTATAGATAAGTTTCTGGATCTTTGTAAGAAATTATCAAGATAAGACAATGGGGGTCCTTCGTCGTTTATGAAGCTCACCGATAAATTATATATATAAAATATATATCAAACGATCGAAAATCCTTTCGAGAATTTACAAATTTACAAAAACCGGGTTTCAAACCCAGTTTTCGAGTTTCTGAAGTATACAAAGGCTACTCGTTTTTACGGAAATTTTTTATAAATTCTTGTCCAAATGTTACTACTGAGAAACTCAAATATTCGGTTAAATAATAACTGAGATATCAGATAAAACTTATTTTTTTTAATTTCTTTGTTAAGCTAACGATTTTTATTTTTACATAAATAGGTTATTAATATTTTTTTTTTAATTTCGTTTTTTATTAAGAATTGCTTTTTAATTGAATTGTGTTGCGGAATCGAAATTTTTAAGAAATAAATCTATAACTTCCCGATCGGTTGGCTCGATTTGCAATAAATTTGGTATAGTCGTAGCAAAGGAGTGTACAATATTAAGTTTATAAGGAAAACACATAAGTGGAGCTAAAGGGGCTCAAAGTTAGGTACCTCTGACATCAAAAATTTTAAATCGCTTGCCAAAGTTTTGTTTCTCGTCTCTCGTAGGTCTTGATAAGACCTATAAGACCATTTGTCTCTTATAGTTTTTGAGTTATTTGCGTTTGAGTTTTTAAACTCAATAAACTTTAAAGTGGTGAAGTTTCGGTTCTATAAAATATACTGATTTCAATCTTTCTCTATAAAACGAAGAATTATGTCAGCTAAACAATATAATTTAAATGAAAAAATCGAGTCTATCCTTTTTCTGATTTTCGCAATTTAAATAATATTTTAGTAAAGAATTGGTTTTTTGAGAAGCTAAAAATATTTTATGTGTAATAAAATCTATTATTAAAAATATCTTAACGAAATTTTCGGTGGAGGTAGACTTTGTCATTTAAAATAATTAAGTGAAAAAAGTGAAGATTTTTTTGATTATGGGATTCCTCACAATTCCCGAAAAAAACTCCAAAAATCCAAAAAATTGGGCTTTGTACATTTTCGCCTATAAAATCAACATTTTTCCGAAGTCCCGCATATTTTGACTGACAACTTTTAACAACATATTACAGATTCTTAAACTGCACTCCATTTGCCGATTCATGCTTTGGCATTTGAGAAAATATAGGCTAAAAGCAAAACTATCAAAAAACACAAAAAGTCATCGTTTTTGCAATTTTCAAATTCAAAATCGTTTATTTTTAGACTCGGTAAAGATATCGACTTAAATTATTTTATTCAATAGATAATTTTGTTCTCTTATTAGTTAAGGAAAAAACAAATAAAATCGGTCGGAAATACAATGATATATATGAAAAAATTGGACCAAGAACTAAATTGAGGTACTTAAAAGTTCAAACGCAATTAACTCAAAAACTATAAGAGGCATGCTGTGAAAATATCGGAAATCGGACGAGAAACAAAAATATGGCAATCGATTAAAAAAATTGTATGTCAGAGGTACCCAATTTTGAGCGGCTTTAGCTCCGCCCCTGTGATCTCCCTTCCAAACTTAACATTGTACATTCCTCTTCTACGCCTACTTCGTGCAAATCGAACGAACCGATCAGAAGTTACAGATTTATTTCCATCGAATATCGAATCTGCCCCACTGTGCATTATAATGTAGATTTATAAATACAAAAGTATAAAAGCATAATTTCAGCTAAAAATTTTATTATTCAGTAAAATGATGAAGGTGTATAAAAGATTCATCATAGCCGAATCTGCTTATATTTATCCTTGACAAAATTGTATAAACGTGTAAACGTTTCTTAAGAACTCTATAAAATAATAAACTGTAGTTGGAAATTTGCCAATAATATTTGTGTTAAAAAAAAAACATTTTACTATAATTGACTACTCTTTTAAATTGCTGCTAATAAAGGTGGTTCCAAATTGTATTTTTGTGGCCACACACACAAATGTTCATGTTCATCTTCATGTCATTGTCATTGTCACTATTCTAAACACAAAACGATTTATATAAATGGCAACAGTTCTACCTTTTTTTGGGATTATTTACTTAAATAACACAATTTTAAAAGGGAAAATAGAAAATAAAAATAAAATTGTAACCATCAATTGGCATTTTAAATATAAAAAAGAAAAGAACCACATTTTAGTGCTTAAATTGTCTAGACATGCCAGAACAACCAAAATAAATGCAATTGGTTTTAACTTTTTTTTTCATATTTTCTTCTTTTGATTTGGAACAAAACCAATTACAAACAATTGCCACAAAAGTAAGATTACAAACAGTTGCAACAGAATTTTGGCATTAGAATGGGTTTATTCAACTTATTATTTTAGATTAAGTTGTGTGTTCTTTTCTTTTTCAATTTTTTTTCTTCACTTTATGAGTTTTGGCTTTCTTTTATATTTTTTACTCTTTGTTTAAAACAAATTTGATTTACCAATAAGTTAAAGAAAAAATATTAAATTTTTTTTATTTTTGTTTTGATGTTCCCAAAAGCCATTTGAAAATAATAGAAAATAAAGGAATGTGTGAAATCATTGATGTGGAAATGTTTAGATAAGACCAAAGGGAAATGAAATACTTATATGTATGTATGAATGTATGAATGTATGTATGTGCAATATATATTTAGAGTAAAAATATTTTCTAAATAAGTGGCAGCCATCAATCTAGTTTACACAAAGACTTGATATATAGGAATTTTGGTAAAGAATTTCATTTATCTTTATTTTTAGCTAAAAGGGTTTTCTTTTCTTAAAAAAACTCTATTGAGAAATAAGTTGTTAATATTAACAACAACTTGCTGGTAGAGAGAAAAAGAAGAATTACTTATTCTAAAACAAATCTGAGTCTTAATATAATTCTCAGTAAATTTAGAATAAATAAGGAAAGAGTAATATTACTGTAAGTTAAGCGACAAGGTTCCTCTTCAAGTAAAATAAACTCAAAAAACATTAAGTGAAATTTCTCAGCAGTTTATTGAATTGGCAATGTAATAAAAGCGAATATACTGAAAGATGTATTAGTGTATAGTCACCTGTTCCCATCGGTGTGTATTGGCAGTTGTCACTTTACTGACTCTGTAGTAAACACAAAGAAGACTAAAAGTGGATACCACCAATTTGCAAGAGATTCATTGTAACCAATCTACAAGGTGTCACACAAAAGCGACACCTTGTAGACGTTGAAGTTATTTTATATGAAAAGTCGTAGAGGTGATTTTATGTACAAAAAAGTGACGCCATATAGTCATTGGGGTGGCAAATATGTTAAGGTGAAGAGTAAACAGATAATACGGTGGCCAGTTGTACCCTAATGCAGTCAGTTAGTTAATCTATACGCAATAACCATTACAGATTGCTGTGTACCGATCGGTTTATGGTCCTTCGAACCGGATGATGACTTTAAATATTCAGCGAGAAAAAAGTTATAAAGAGCACTTCAAAAATATTTTATTATTACTTTATTTTCTTCATAGAGGAAACTTGTCTCCATTTTGCACAACATCTCAGTAGAGAGCTTTCGTTCTTCATTCCAAAAGAATAGGGAAAGACTTGATGCACTCTCTTATGTTCTATTTAAACAGGAGTCAGGAGGGAATAATTAAAACTTGTCTTATAAAACTTAATTCATAAATTTAATTTGAAATAACTCTAAGATTAATTACTGTTAAATAAAAATGTTATACCATTATACTGTTACTATCTGGAGTGAAGTAGAATAATATTGATAATTCTTTTATCATCACAGCTGTTCAAATATCGGCGATTAAAAGTGATCCTATGAAAGTTATAAAAGGCGGACACAAATGATATTGGCTTTACCCTACAGCACCATAGATGGGGAAATTATTATGGGTTTGTGCTTATGAGTGTAATAGCCAAAAATAGTAATCTAACAGGTCTTCATTAATTTATAACACTCCTCATTAATTTATATCCATCCTCGCAAATGTTGTACTAAAACCACAGGACACAATTTTGAACATTAATTATTTATATTTATCACATAGGTTTCTTAAAGTCCAAGGGCTAAACCTATTGAAATTAATTAAGATTTTTTCATTATTTCACCTAGCTTTCATAGTAATTTCCTACTATCTTTACACAATAGCAGAATGGAATACGTATTTTCTGTTCCGCTATTCACTTCATCAGCAATCGTGGTGTGTGAACCATTTGGATTTTGTTGAAACCTAAATATTTGTAGTAATTGTCCTTAAGAATTTATAAACAATCTACTTTACGTCTGATGGAAAGGAAGACAAAAACAATAATATAACTTTTTAATGAAGCCGAGTCCTTTTTTTAAGGAATTCTTAGAGAAAGGCTTTTTATATAAGGGAACAGATAAAATACTGTAAAATAGTCATATTTTCCCGCTGCGTATTGTTTATGGTCCTTCGAACCGGACATTGATTTTAAAAATTGCTCCAAGTGGGTATATGGCTTTGAAAACCATTCTACTACAGACCAATATTAAAAATATAAAGAATCCCTTAAATATTTAAAATCGCAGATTACGACCCATAATAATTTTTCTTACATTTTACAATTTATAAATTTTCAATCAATATCTTTAACATTCCTCCCCTTTAAAACTTATCTCAATAAACTTTAGTTCTTTATAAAAAACAAGAACCTCAAAAAAGCCCACCACCTACCGTGCAACTTTGTGGGATTTTAAAGAACATCCGTTGCACTTTATATTGCCATTGGAAATTCTGTGCATGATTTCCGTTAACGAGTAAAAACCTCAAGCTACAAGACTTTTAAAACATCAAAAACAGTTAAACAAAAGCAACAATGTTTCCTGCCAAATGTAACTGTAAATGAATTATAAAAGGACACAATGACAGACTAACAACAACAAATATACTTATATATAACACTAAAACTATTGGTATCATTAAAGGTGTTAAAGATTTAAATGAACTAAAAATTAAAAAAAAAAAAAGAAAAAAAAAACTAATACGAATTGAAATAAAATTCTTGTGAAAAATTTCATTTAATATTTAACTTGAGAGCACCCACATGTTTCACTTTAAAGATTTTATTTAACTTAAATTATGGAATAAAAAAATTAAATAATATTTCTTTAACAAAAGTAAAGTTATAGGGGGAGTTGACAAGGTTTGAGTGAGTGTGTGTGTGTGTATTGGTTGCAAATTTATATGCAAATGTGTCAAAAACGAAGAAAAAGAAAGGGAATAAATTAGTTGATTTCCGTGACAAATGAAGTGCAATTTACCAAATCATGAGGGTGTGTGTTGAGTAAACTCTGTGCAAATATAATGGCAGGAACAAAAAAAAAAACTTTTATTATTTAAGAAATGTGGTGAAAAAAACGAGGATAATTGTAAAATTCGAAAAAAAAAACAATTGAAGTTAGTAGATTGAAACTAAATTTGTTTAAAAAAGGAAATAAATGTCTAACAATAACAATGGTATATAACAATATGAATTCTTAAAAACAATCGAAAGAATATATCGATTGATTGTTTTTAGATTTTAATTTTAATTTTCACAAATGTTGTAAGTTTCTTTTTATTATGACTTCTTTTTATTTTTATCGACCCTCGTATTTTCATTCACACCCATATACCAAAATATTTGTATAATAAGAAATGTGAAAATGGAGGGTTATAGGAAAATAAATGACAGTTAACAAAATAAATGATTTGAAATTGTGGTAATAAGTTTTATGTACAATAACGACAACAGAATAAAAACTGGAACAAAGAAATATTAAAGAAAATATAGAACAAGGTATTTAAATTTGAATTTGTTTGTTAAACAAATATTAAAGCATTTTTTATAAGAAATATTGGCATATTAAGCAAGTTTTTCCAATACATATGATGATAATGTATGAATTAATATTAATCATACGTCACATAATAAAAATAATATATTATTTAATTATAATTTATAATTAAATAACATGCATAAGAGAAAGCCGACTATATCGAGTCATAAATATTTTGAATCAAAAGGATTACGAATAATATGATCACAGAAAGGAACTTTCATAATCGACAATACGGTTGATGTGCAGATTTTCGGATCTCAGACAAAATAATACAAATTCTAAGAGAAAAAAAAAACTACTATTTCTTCCGGCCTTCATTACAACTTTCCTGAGTATAAAATTCCTTTTAAGGTAGAAAAATTGTGCAGGAGGTTAGATGAAATTATAGACCGATCATATAAAATTTCAGTAGTGCTTAACTTCACGAATATATTTTAACAACTGTACCTTGTTTGCAATGTTTGCTTGAACTACTAGCCTACCGGACAGACGGACGGATGTTATTAAATAATAATGGGAGTGATTAACGGACATCAGCTAGAATCACATAAGTAATACTCCCATGGACCTTATGGTTATGCAGAGTATAAATACAGTGCAGGATGTTAACTGTATATGAATGTTAACTAACATAAGGAGTGCGATCGAAAAAATCTTAACATAACGTTTTACTTCATAACTTTTTTCCAAAGCATTTTTTAAAATTTTTTGGTCTAGTTATTTAAAAAAATATATGTCAGTTATTATTTTTAATGATAAGCATGTTGATGATTTGTTGTGAGTTTGATCAAAATAAGTGATGAAAGAGATGAACGTGCTATAAATTATTAAACAATTTTAAAAAATCTAAATTGGTCCTACAAATAATTGGCCAAAGAATTAAATGTTTGCTGTCAAACTGTTTTTAAGGCACCCCTGTTAGCTAAGTACTAAGAATATCAGGTGCGAGAAGTTAATGCTAATGCTAATCAAATTTCATACAAAAAAAGAAAGTAGAAATTGGTCAATATATTATTGGTTCGCTTTGGCATCATGTTACTACTTAAGAACGCTCTGGAGTGGTACCAAAACAATAACATAATTTTGTATCAAGAGAGGTCAATTCTCTAAATTATCTGGATCTAAGACCATATAATATATCTTATTAGACTTTTGTGACAAAAGAATTGACGAAAACCAAAGAGGTGTTCTAAAATATTATAGATTTTAAAAGGAGATGAACTGACTGTTCCAAAAAAAGTGACTGAAACAACTACCAAATCTAAAGTGAAAGGGTTATCAAAAAAGGTCTATAAATTCATAAATAGTGATTAGAAATATAAAAGTTATATTTTTTTTTTTGATCTTTAGTAGATTAAAAATTAAAGGCAAAAATAACAAAAACTCTATGATCAACCGTTTTCAAGTTTTTGAATTTTAAGATTTCTTCGATCGCACTTCTTAGTAACTTTTTTATAGCCTACACCATCAAAGTGGGGGACGATATTATACATTTATGCTGATGTTAGTAACACCTAAAAAATGATTACTCTGATTTATTCTAATAGGCTTAAAATAATTTTCTGAGACGATTTAACGATATCCGTCTGTACGTTCGTCTTCTAATCTAAATACTGATAGGTCTATTATTATACTTAATCCCCACAAAAATGTCCTCCAGAAAAATGGGTTTAATGGCATTAATCCCCTAAATATATCAATATTTTTTGAAAAATGGCACATTTTAGTTCCATATACATAAGTCTTAGTCTGTGTGCCAGCACCCATATAAAACGCTCTTCAGAACATCAGTTTAACAATCGTAAAACCTATTGGTAGTAAGTTAATATTTGACACAAATAATTTTTATATAAATATAAATTATAGTGGCAAATTTTACGAAGATATTTCAACTAGCCTCCATCGCTCATCACTTAAACGTGCAGAAATTCGTAGTTGTTATCCATGTAATATTTTGTATTCGTATTGGTTCTCTATTGACAATCAAGAAGATTTCATCCAGAATGTTGATGCAGACAATGGTGTAGGGTATCCTATAATAAGGCTGCCTAACTATGTCATGCAATTCTTGATGATCTTTTCCAATTTTGTCTTTTATTTCCAACAAATATGCACAAATATCACTGAGGTGTTACTCGAAATAAACAAGGAAAAAATAGCACACTAGCACAATATTATCAAAAGTAATTAAAAGTTTTGATGACATTAATACGGTCGATTCGATAGAAAAACAATTAAAGACAAAAGTAAACTCAATGTTGTTACACATCTACATTAAACCGAAATTATGGAAGATATTTTACCCATAGATTTAAAGCCTTGTCTTGCCATCTCGTGTACAATTTTGGTAACTTCTTTCTTTCTTTGTCAACTACAAAAATGTTTCCCACTGTAGATCGCATGGATGCTTCCTTTTATTAAAAGCTCATATTTTTATTTATGTTATATTTTCACTTTCACAACCATGGAAACATTCATAATTAAACAACTTGTTCTTGTTAATTTTATATTGTTTCTAATTTAAACAAGTGTTTTAAATACAATTACATAAACCTGCCACTTCTTTTTGTTCTTTTTCTTTTCATTTAAAAGCTTCTCCCCTAAATTTAGGTGTCAACTAAATGTAATTTAATATCTTTTCAAAAAAAATTCCTAACAATATTTTTAATTCTTACTTTCAACTAGAATTAAATCGCTGAAAACAAAAGAAATTTCATTAAAGTACAGCTACATATGTGTGCGTGTGTATGTGAATATGTGTAAGTAAGTAAGAAAATAAATATAAAGTAAAATAAATGAAATTTAATATCCTTTAAATAAACATGTTTTTCCGGAGAATACAGACACGTTGCCAATAGCAAAGCTTCTAGTCATTATGTAGAGCAAAATGTAAAAACTAGAGAAAGATTTATAATTTCTTTAAATTAAACAAATGGACAGACAAATGGTAAATTTAAAAAATAAATAAAATGAAATTTAATAAAATTTATAATAAACGAAATATGACACTAAATATAAATATAAGGCAAGTAAATTCTTACATCGTAATATGGGAGAGTAGAATAGGTATTTTATATTCAAGAATTATATTCATTAATATAAAAGTAAGTGTAGGTCCTTCGCTATCATACATTAACATAAAAATTAAACCAATTTTGAATGTTTCTAAAGTCATATTTAAATTATTATTTTGATTTATATTTGTACTTTAACATTATTATTACTAAAATATTATGTTTAAATCTGCCTTAAATTCATTATTATATATATTTTTTTCTATTCTTCCTTATTTTTGTTTTTATATAATAAAAGGACATATATTTTTATAATTCATATACATTATTATATTTATTATACTAATTTAGTATTTATGATGTATTAACTTTAGGTTAAAATATATAAAAGACTCATTTATCATAAAATATTATAGCAAAAAAACAAAAAATAAAAATTATAAACTTTGACTTTCGTACAAATAAAAATTGTTTAGGAGTT
>MINK01000768.1:0-11149 GCA_001735545.1 Phormia regina
CGCGCTACTGTCAAATTGTTTTTGTATTCCCATGTAAAATTTTTTCGTGAGTATTTTAGTCTTCCTCTTCTTTATTCCCTCATTTTCTGTTCATATCATTTTGACATTGTACACTAACAAAATACAAGGATTTGTTATTTTTGTCGATGTGCGAGTACTTTGTAATTATTATGTATTTTTATGTATTACTGTTAATGAATAAATAAATAAATAAAAATCACCCTGGTGTAGACGGTATGTACCTGATTTCTGTAACTATGTGAGAAATATTTTATTCGAAAAAAAACAACAACAACAGGGTGAATAAAACTAAATAAGTTATTTTTTGTTGACTTGAAATGTATCCGGTTTGAATATTATCAAATCACCCTGTGAGAAACTTGTATAATAATAAATTATTAATCGGTTCGAAAACTTTTCACAAGTTACAGAAACTAAGCACAGCTTTCAGTTGTCAAAGTTATCCAGTTTTTTATTTTCTTAAATTATAAATCTGGAATATTATTATATTTGTTATCATCAATTTAATTATGATTGTTATCATTATTACTATGATTATTATAGTTATTATTATAATTATTTTTTTCAATAACTATTATTTTTCTAAAAAATCGCTGAACAACTTTGTAATACTTGAAACACTTTTCAATGTTTTTACTACGTTTAAAAATCGCTGAATTTCAATGCTTATTTAGGTAATTTACCAGCACTGCAAATCAGCCATTTTAGTTTGGTTTAGACAAGCCAACGTCGTTCCTCGCTTTGCTGCAAATATTTTTAAAATAAATTAGTATTAAATATTATTAATTTATTTAATATTAGTAGTTATATATACATATATTAGTAGCAACTTAATATATAAAATATATATTTATAACGAAAAACGTAAAAGCAACAAATTACTTTTTTCGTTCAAGTAATAAATATAAAAAGCAAGGAATAATTAAAATTTTATTAAAACTACCTACACGTAAGTGAAAAAAAGAATCGATTTTCCATTTTTTCACACAAAAGAAGAAACCCGAAGACTTACAGAACAAAAAATTAGAAAGCGAGGCGGCGGCTTTGGTTAATAAAAATAAGTTGTATAAAATAAAACTTTTAATTGGAACTTAAGGAGATTCGAATGAAAAAGTTTTAAAAAATCATCTTATAAATTAAAAACTGTAACGAAGAAAAAACAGCAAAGTTAGGTAAGTTTACACAAAATATTTCATCATTTTTTCAGTAGTTTTTTTCCTTTCGAAAAAAAAAAACGAATGAAAAAACTGCGTATAGACATAATAGTGTTGCCAAAGTAACCATGTTTTTAAAGTATTAAGGGGATTGAATTGAAGGCAAGTGAAAATTACCACATGTTAATGATTGAAGTGAAATATAAGATTTTGGCAACTCTATAAAATTTGGATTACTTGAAAAATGTCTGATTGGAAAATATTTTATTAATTATTTTTTTTTTTTTCGAATAAAAATTTTATATCTACCATATTTACACAATAAACGCTTTTAGGGGTTGCATACAGTTTTTATGTATATATGCAAGTATATACAATATATACATACATACGTATGTTTGTGCTTAATGTTTTCTTTAATAAAATATGTCAACTAATGAAAGAACGACTAAAGCCGAAGATTAATCGATAAATTTTGCGCATTAAACCGTAGACAAAGAAGAGTTTATGAAATACATAATAGTAAAGTTTTATACATATTATTTTATCAACATCAAAACAAGTATGTGCATATGAATTTTTGTAAAGACTTTAAAGAATTGCATTATTTTAAGTAAAATTTTGCAATGAGAGAAAAATGGGTAAAACCAGTACAGTTGAAATCAGTGTTGCCAGTTTAGACTTTGTAAGGCTAAATATAGCCTTTTTTGCTTTTAGCCCCAAAAATTTCGTTTTAGCTTCTATCCTTTTTCTTAGCCTTTTTTGATACCTAATATAACTTTAACAAGGATAAAAAATTTATAAATTTTATTTATAAAAAATCAAAAATTTGGCATAAATCAAGATCTTTGGCACAGTTGATTTTTATACAATTTTGATAGTGATTCTATAGTACTTTTACATGTGATTATAGTGCAATAAAAAAATTTTTTCCGCTCTTGCTCGGTTTAAGAGTTATAGGCCTTCAAAGATTTAATATATTTTCCTGAATATCTTCATTAATAATTGTCGGATCTTAATTATATTGAGGACATTTAAAAGCACTTATAAATGCCTTTTCAATGATATATATCATTACTTAATTACTTGAGAACAAAATTTACATTTTGTATAAAAATGGCGGAACTTAAAAAAATTTTGATATTCGATAAAGGCTTATTTAGCGAAGCCGGTGTTCGTCATACCCAGAGGAGAAAGTGTTTAAGCCCGGCCATAGGCCGGCTACACAAAAAAAACTTTTAAGGCGTAAAAAAAATATAATAATCAAGTGTGCCGAAGATCTTGATGAGTTCCAAAGATTTTATCTGGCTTTATTTTTTTTACCTTTTTTAAAGGCTAATTAAGCTTTTTTCTCAAGCCCTGGCAACACTGGTTGAAATTATTTTTTAAGGTTAACTCTTTTTTTTCTCGACTCGTCGCAATAATATTGTAACTAGTCGTCTTCACGCAACATAAAATAGTTAACATTAACACTAACATCATGTTAATGATAAATGTAGATCGTTCAATTTGATGTTAATATTAACTTTTTTCGATGTTATTATCAAAAAGTTACATATGGCATAAATCAAGATCACCCAAATCTTATCTTCTTCTTAGAAATCTGATGAAATTTTGACATATTTAGGTTAATAGGTTATTAACCCACTAAAAGCAGCGATAATATCTAGCAGAGATTTTCGAAAAACTATTTTCTTATTGTCTACATATAAAATAAGCACAACAATTTTGAAAAAATATATTAGGTCCTCTTATGGAGATATGTATTTAATTAGGGCGTGGTCAAATTATGAGTATATCTAGGAGGATTTTTTTTTATACAAAAATAAGTTAGGAAATATCTATATATATAATTTACATTATAAATAAAAAACTATATATGGTCAATTATAATTAATTTCAAAATGACGATTTTTAATTTTTTTTGTACTATGGTGAAAAGTTATTGTTTAAATTCTGGCATATATAATCGAAATATCTTCCAAATTGACTATAACATAGTATTTATCAATTATTTACGTTAAAAAGATAAAAATACTGGGGCTTTTTAGGCTCCATAGAAATGGTCGGGGATACTCGACAGGTACAATGGCTATGAATGGGTTAAAAGGGACAGAAATTTCGTCCTATATAGGGAAATATCTTGTTTAATTCTATGTTTTTGGATGGGAAAAAATTATAAAAAATTTTTAAAAGATTGAATAGAATGTAATTCCTTAAAATTTTGCATTGTCTTATACCCAGACGGTAGACTCTGTGGAAGATTTTTTTCTGTGGCTTTAAAATCAGTTCAGTCCAAAATGTTGGGTCAACAAATTCAACTGGAAAACATTCTAGAATATTAATCGCATTAAAACTGCTTAATTTTACAGAAAATATAAAATGTAGAACTAAATGAAACAACATTTTAATATGTTACTATTGTTGTTCACATTCTTATATCAAGGTTGTAGTGCACACTAGAGCAGAATCGAAATTTTTTGGAAATAAATCTTATTTAGGTCTTATCAGTGCCTCCAATATTTGAAATCGGACGAGAAACAAACATTTGGCTAGGGATTAAAAAATTGTGAATGTCGGATGTAGCCAACTTTGTGCTCCTTTAGCTCCTGACCTGAGGGTTCTATCTGTCGGTCTCCCTTCCAAACTTAACATTGTACACTCCTCTGCTACGCCTGTACCAAATTTCATGGAAATCCAATCAGCCGATCAGAAGTTACAGATTTATTTCCAAAAAAAAATCTGATTCTGCCCCACTGTGTAGTGTTTTTGTTGTGAGTTATTTTATTTTATACAATTATTTTTAATGTAAACCAAATATTGTAAAAAAATATGATAATACTAGGTTTAACCTAATTTTGTTGCTTTTGTTCTGCACAGCACTGTATATAAGTTAAATTTTCTATTGTATAGACTTGTAGTTGTGTTCTATCAATATATTCAATAATTAAAAATTATTATTTTGGATTTATGGGCTAGAGGCAAGGTTAAAAAAGGATTAAGGACAATTAAATAACACACTCCATTCCTCATTAAAGCAACAAGGACAATTAAAATACTCCATTCATAAGAATATTTGTGTTATATAATTTTCAAAAAAAATGTCAATCTAACAAGTATAAAAGGAACAAGCAAAACATGATAAATAAAAAATATGTGAGAGTCGAAATTGGTGACTCACAAACATTTCCCAAAAATGTAGTAACAAAAGAGTTAAGTATCACATAAAAATAGTGATGAAGCAAAAATTAAAGTCAATCCGAAAAAAATTTTAAATCATGTGATTTCCATAACAAGTGAAACTCACTTACGTGATTTAAAAATCATTCGTGATTTGAAATCACCATAATTCCAGAATAGGTCTAAAAATTTCAAAAAAAAAAAAAAAAAAAAAAAAAAAAAAAAACGACCAATTGAAAAAAGTAACATTTAAAAAATTATTTTATAACATACGAAAATAAAAAAAGAAAAAATACAAAAGAAATAAAAAAAATAATAATTTTTAAAGTACCAATTTAGAAATCGGACAAAGTGAGACAGACATCTTTCTTAATTAATACATTTCTTAATTCATATTGTACTTAATTAAATCTTTTTTAATTTTATTAAATCCTCTTTAGAAATATAAATAAAATACAAGCAACTTTAAAGAAATATATTTAAAAAGAAAATACACACTTGTTTGTAAGAATATTTGTATATCAAACATTTTATACTCGTCATGTATCCCAATGGTTATACTGCAACTGCACCCGCTGTTGGTGGCAACCCAAGTGGCAATTATGCCAACGGGAATATAAATAATGGAGGCCCACGTCCCGATCGTCCACAATATCAACGTAATGCCAACGGAAGTGGACCTGCTAATGGTGGATCTTATGGTGCACCCAATAACATGGGAGCTGGTTATGGAGGTAATCCTCAAACTGGTGCCTATGGTGGTGGTTATCGCAATAACTTTAATCCCATGGTGGCTAATGGAGCTCAAAATTTCTATAACAATTCGACCGGAGGCTTCAAGCCCCGTGGCAATAATCCTAACTTTGTGCCACGTTATCAAAAACCACAAAATGGTAATGGTAGTTATCAATCGAATAATTCTTATAAGCCAGCCATTAATTTGGGCGCTCTATCGAAGGAGGAACGTGCTGAGTTGCAACGTGAAAAAGCAAAAAATCCCGGTCGTACTTTGTGCAAACCAGAATGGGAAAATTTACAGCCATTCAAAAAGAATTTCTATGTTGCCCATCCCAATACATTGAACAAGAGCGAACAAGAAGTTTCGGAAATGCGTGCAGAATTACAAATAACTGTATCGGGCAATGATATACCACATCCCATTAGTTCATTTGAAGAATGCACCTTACCAGAATATACAATTGAAGAAATGAAACGTCAAGGTTTTACTAAACCCACCGCTATTCAAGCTCAAGGTTGGCCAATTGCTTTGTCGGGGCGTGATTTAGTGGGTATTGCCCAAACCGGTTCAGGTAAAACGTTAGCTTATATGCTACCAGCCATGGTGCATATTGCCAACCAGCCACCTCTACAACGTGGTGATGGACCCATTGCTTTGGTCCTGGCACCCACACGTGAATTGGCTCAACAAATTCAATCAGTGGTCCGTGATTATGGTCATTTGTGCAAACCAGAGATACGTCATACTTGCATCTTTGGTGGTTCCTCAAAAGTACCGCAGGCCCGTGATTTAGATCGCGGTGTTGAAGTTATTATTGCCACACCCGGACGTTTGATTGATTTCCTTGAAAATCGTACTACTAATTTGCAGCGTTGTACTTATTTGGTTTTGGATGAGGCCGATCGTATGTTGGACATGGGCTTTGAGCCTCAAATTCGTAAGATTATTGAACAAATTCGTCCCGATCGTCAAGTTGTTATGTGGTCTGCTACATGGCCTAAGGAAGTACAAGCATTAGCCGGTGATTTCCTCAACGATTACATTCAAATCAATATTGGCTCAATGAATCTATCCGCTAATCATAATATTCGCCAAATTGTAGAAATCTGCCAGGATAATGAAAAACCACAGTTGGTAGTGAAACTCTTGAAGGAGATTTTGCCAAATCAAAATAATGCCGCCAACAATAATAACAAAATTATTATATTCGTGGAGACAAAAATCAAAGTAAGTGGAAATTGTTTTATTTTTATTATGAATTTAAATACATTACTTGATAAGCTAAGCTTTCCCTTCAAATTGTTAATACACTTTTATATAAGTTTTATATATTTTTTAGAAATGTTTTGTGTATAATAAATATTCTAAATTTTAATTTTTTCCTTTTATCTAATTTCTTTTTAGGTTGAAGAAATATTGCAAATTATCCGCAACGAAGGCTACACAGCCACCTCAATACATGGTGATAAAACCCAAGCTGAACGTGATTCAGTATTGAAAGATTTCCGTAATGGTAAATCCAATATATTGATTGCAACTGATGTGGCTTCGCGTGGTCTCGACGTGGAAGACTTGCAATATGTCATCAACTATGATTATCCCAACTCCTCCGAAAATTATGTCCATCGTATTGGACGTACCGGACGTTGCCAACAGTTAGGCACAGCATACACATTCTTTACACCCGACAATGCCAAACAGGCTAGAGAATTGATTTCTGTGTTGGAGGAGGCTGGTCAACAGCCCTCGCCAGACCTTTTGGATTTGGCTCGTTCTGTGGGAGGTGGCGGCAACAACCGCAATAATAACAAACGGTGGCAAACACCTAACCAGGGAAATTCTCAGCAACAACAGCGTAACAATCCTTTGAATTATCAAGCAAATGGTGGTCAAACGGGTGGTTACACACCCAAGCCACAATATCAACAATATAATGCCAACAATGCTGGCGGCAGTGGTTACCAGCAACAACAGCAAAACGGTGGTGGCAAACCAGGTGGTATGGGCAATTGGAATAATCGCAACAATGGTCAATACAACAATGCTGGTGCTAACCAAGAAGGTGGCAGTAGACCTTACCGTCCCCGTGCTCCATTTAATGCTGCTGGTGGTAGTGGTCCCCGTCCCATGATGGGTGGGTACGTGCCACATCCCCACATGCCACCTCATATGCAACAACAGGCTGGTGGTTATATTGCTCCCCAACAATATCGGCCTCGTGGCCAATATATGCAACCCAATGGTAGTACACCACGTTTCCAACAGTACCAAAAACGCGATTATCAGCAACAAAATGGACAAAATGCAGCTGGCCAATACAACAAACAATTAATGGATCAAAATAGTCAACAAGATGCCACTTCTTTAGCTGCTCAACAACAACAACAAATTAGTGTAGCTGCTAATATAGCTGCTGCCGTAGCAGCTGCAGGTGGTCAAGTTGGAGGTCCTGCTGAATACCCAAATGTTTCCACACCACCAGCAGGAGCTATGTACGCCGCACCAGCTCAATCACCTCCAGCTACTGGGGCTCCCACTTACATGTACGATGCCACTGGCATGTTGGCTGCTGCTGCAGCCGCTGCCGGTAATCCCTATGCCGCTGGTCAATATGGACCACCTCATACAGCTTACTATGCCGCCCACCCCCATCAATTTGCGGCAGCCCCCAATGGTGGTGTAGCCACAAATGCCAATGCCGGCAACCAGGGTGCCGAATTAATAGCACCCGCCCAACAGCAGTAAATTGTTGGTGAAAAAGGTACATTATATCAAATTCCCTCTCATATATACAATATATATTTCTTTTTTCAAACAAAAACAAATATTACATTATTAATATTAATCAATTTAATTAACTATAAATGAAAAACATAATTTTAAAAAAAATATCAATTAATCATACACCCTACTCTCTAATGGAAAAAACGAAAAAAAATCTGATTTCTTTTTCTCCAAAATAAAAAAAAAAAAACGAAAAAATGTAAGACGCAAATATATACATTTTTTTAAACTTTTTTTCATAAACTGAATGAATGAATGAATGATAAAGATCCCAAAAGGAAAAAAGTTTGAAAATTTTTCAGAAAAGGAGTTTTTTTCCCTTTAACTAATAAGAGAACGAAAACGAACAGCATTTATTTAAAACAACAAACATCTTTAACTTTAAATAAGGTGCTGGTCATCTAAGCAAAAAAAAAAAACTCCCTAAATTAAAACATAAAACGAATTACGAAAAAATCAACATTTCCCCCTAAATATTTTTTTAGTTTCTCTCTCTTTACTTTATATATATAAAAAAAAACATTTTTAAAAGAAATTATTTTTTTAAATATAAAAAAAAACATTTTTTTATTATTATTATTAATTTGTTTTGAAAACAACAAGGCTTTAATACAGCAGAGCTTGTTAAAAATGAAAACTGAATTTAAACAAGAGAACAAATAAAACCTTGTAGATGAATAAACATAAAATTAATGATAATTATAACAATAGTAATAATAATTTATACGAAACAAAATAATGTTTTTTTTTTTTTTTCTACACAAAAAAAACGAAGAAAAAAAGAATTTATAATTTTGAATTGTTTTTAATTTTATTATAATTTTAATTTTCTCTTTTTATATTAAAATTTATTTTTAATTTTACAATGAGTAACAACAAAGTATAAAAAACAAACAAAAATACCATACAAAATCAAACAATTATGAAATTAATTTAACAATTAATTAATGAGCAACAAAAAGCTAAAACTTTTAATTTTTTTGCAAACAAGTATTAAATATTTTTTTATTGTTTTTGTTTAAGATAAAACGAAAAGCTAAAATTTTGTTTAGATTTAATATTTTTATAACTAAATTAATTGATGTATTGAATTTTTAAACAAAAATGCATTAATTAACTTGCCAAAGCCGCCGCCGAAGCCGCCTTTTGTCATTATTATATTATATGTGTAATATGTATAATTTTTTGTGTTTGAAAAAATTATAAATCAAACAAATTTATAAAAATAATGAAATTTATTATAAAGAACGAATGAAAACCCATTTAAAAAAAAAAAAAAAATTAAATGGAAATCAAATCAAATACAAACAAAATGCGCCACATTCATCCATACAAATAAGAAGAATTAAAAAGAATGAGGAAAAGAGAGATGTTTTTTTTCTATTTACTCAAAAACAATTAACAGCCTGTCCCACGATGTCGATCGAAAAATTCGTTCGACAAAATATATGGGAAACAATAACAAAATTTTAAATTTATTTGTTGTTTTCCATATAAATTGTCGACTCGAATTTTTCGTTCGACATCGTGGGACAGGCCGTAAATTTGTACAATTTAATTTTCCCTTTGCTATAAATATCAATTTAATTTCTTTTAATTTCACATTTCTATTTTGTTTTTGAGAACGAGAAGAAGGAAAAAAGAAAATTTTGAGATTGGTGAAACTAAATTTGAATTGTTTGTTTTTGTAAAAAAAAAATTAAATTTTCTTGTTTTAAAGAAATTTTTGTATTCTTTTTTTTTTTTACAAAGAAAAATAAAAGATTTTCTTTGTTAAAAAATACCATTGAAATCTCAACAACATTCCTTTTCAATTAAATCTGACTTACTTTTTGCTAATCGGATTAAAAAAATAATATTCGAAATAAATCTGCTGCAAAAAAAATCAAACCAAAACATTAAACTTCCTGCTTGAATTTCATCAAATCCATTAGATATTTCCTTTCTACATCTTTCACCACGCAACTCCAGGGAAGTCAAAAAATTTTGTGGTCTACTGGACACACACACAAATTTTATTAAACAACAAACTTAGTTTCACTTATCTAACTTTTGAAAAAAAAAACATCTCTCTATTACTATACACACATTATTTTAACTAAAACAAAGCAAGTAACAAACTATTTATGTTTTTTTTTTTTAATTTAAAACAAAATCAAATAAAAAAATTACAAGAATCCTTTTATATGTGTGTTGTGTTTTAAAACTAATTAAAATTGAATCAAACTAAAAAAATAATAATAATTGGGCGCGCAAAATAAAAATTTTAATATTTATTTAACTATTCATACAAATTTATTGAGAGAAAAATATCAACAAAAATAACAAGTTTTTAAATAATTTAAAAACCTGCTATATTCATTCACCAACCAGTTTTAGGTATTAACAATTATTAAATCAGCCCAATAACGATTCATTTTTTCTCAATATCGTTACATAAGCCTTAATAATTGTTAATCTATAACTAAAATGTGATATATCCCTGATTTTTTGGATTTTTACGAATATTTAAGTTTAATAATTTTACTTTATATCGAGAAAAAAAATGTCAACATATATTTTTCTTCAATAAATGTTTTTAAAACAACAACAAAGTAAAATAATAGATTTTTTTTTACAATTTAAATATTTATATATAAATATAAATAAAAAAAGGACATAAACAAAAAGATTCGAATTTAATATTTAAATCTTAGATTTATTAGTAACAAAATAGAAAAAATCCAAAAAGTAAAATTAAATTTAAATTACTTAATTTATTTTTTTTTTCTTTTCTCGAAAATAAACAAATTTTTAAAATTCTTTTGGATTATTATATTTAATTTTTTGTTTTTCTTCTAAAAAAAGAAACAAAAAATATATTAAATGAAAATTTGGTTTTTGTAAAACCTACTACAAACTAGAACAAAAACAATTTAAATTTAAATTAAAAAAAAAAAAACTAGAAAGCAACAAAAAACATATTAACCACAACAAACAAATAATGAAGGATCTCGTATTTTTAATTATATATGTATATTTTTTTAATATTTACTCTACTTATAACTAAATGCTAAGAGTGTTGTTTTTTTGTCCCAAATCAAACAAAAAAAAAAAAAAAAACAATATTTTGCATTTATTATACAAATACAAAAAATAATAATCTTAAAAATTTATAAATAAAAAAACAAAAAAAACTACAAAAGAAACTTATTAAAAAAACAAATCCAACAAAAAATACAATGTGATGTGATATAGACTTAAAAAAATAAAGAAAATGATAAAAAAAAAA
>MINK01000774.1:0-12073 GCA_001735545.1 Phormia regina
ATTAATTTAACACACAATTTTCGTTTGACAGTTCTGGCAATGTCTGACAATGGATCTGACAACTTTAGCTATACAATAACTTGCCAACAGTGTAAACTGACAATTTTTGTTGGCAGATAAATTTTGTTGTCTGACAATTGTCTGGCGATGAAATTGTAAGGTTTTCTTAAAATCGTCTAAATTGGAAATTTACCTGTTGCTAACAATTTTTCATTGTCAGTACATTGTCATCACATTGCCAGATCTGCCAACATTATTAGATCTTGAAAACCGTGTATACATAGCTTTAGATATATATAAAAAGAAACTGGACCAATAACATGTAAAATTATGGTGCTTCAAAATTTAAACCCAAATAACTTGAAAACTATAAGAGATAATTAGGATAAATTTTTTAGGTCTTATCAGGGCCTACAACAATATATAAAAATATTTGAAATCGGACGAAAAACCAAAGTTTGGTAAGCGATTAAAAATTGTGTATGTCAGAGGTAGCTAATTTTTAGCCCCCTTAGCTGCTCCACTGAGGGGGTTATTGTGACCTGCTTCCATATTTAACATTGTACACTCCTCTGCTATGCCCATGACAAATTTCATGCAAAACCAATTAAAAATTTCAATTCTGTGCCTACCATTTCAATTCATGTGCACCATAGTGCATATTAGCATGATATTTCGATCAGTGCTGTTTAAGTTATGTATAGAAGAAATATCAGCCTTGAGCCCCCTTAGCTGCTCCACTGAGGGGTTTATTGTGACCCTCTTTTTATATTTAACATCGTACACGCCCATGACAAATTTCATGCAAAATCAATTAAAAATTCCAATAATGCCCTACTGTGCCATGTGAGACTTTTTTTTAACTGCACCATAGTGCATATTAGCATGATATTTCGATCAGAATTGCTTAAGTTATGTAGAAAATAAATATCAGTATTTAAGTCCTGCAAAAAATCATTTAATAATCTTAACATATAAAATGATTTTTCAAAAATAAAAAATAAAAGAAATACGAATTTTTGAGTTTGGTAACTTTGACACCCTGTAACTTATCTCGTGTTATCACAGGGTGACTACAGAATGATTTTTCTGAAAGCTTATGTTCACTGTTACAATTTGATCAAAAATATGAATTTTTAAGTTTACTTATTGAGTAACTCTCCCTGATTTTCTGTTCCCATCCTTAATTTGCTATTATACCTATAATTTCTTTCACTGTTTCCAATAATTTAGTGTTAACATTTAGATTGATACCAATATACTGCCCCTATCATTTAATAGTTGCTAGTTTTAGCCAAGTCTTTGTTTTAAAGCCAAAAAACTGAATATGATTTGGTGGTCGATAGATACCATGTTTTTTTCTAAACATTTCGTCTAAACTTTCAAACGGTGGGAACTTGTTGTTGCTGTGGGATATTTTTTTGTTAAAAGATTTTAAAATAAATTTCATATAAAAATCGTATTTAAAACAAGAAATTTATTTAATACGTTTTATTTATTTTTTTTTTAAGATATTTTATTTAATATCACGTTTTTTTTATATTTAGTCTATTATTATTTTAATTTTTGTTTAAAACTCAATAGTTTGTGAGAAAAATATTTACTCTAATTTAGTTTCGACAAATTGGTTGATTGGATATTTTTTTGTTTTATGTCCACAGTGTTCGAGAAAAAAGTTTCTGCGTTGCTATTAAAGAAAACTTTTGTGATTTAAATTTAAACATAAATTAATATTTATGAATGAATTTAAATAAAATAAAAGTGTTTGAAAGGTATTTGTTTGAATTGGTTTAAAAAAATGCAAAAATTATTCATATTAGTTTTTGAAAAATCTTCACTTTTCAATTTTTGGTTAATTTATAGATTTAGTTGCTTTTGCTTTTATGGAATTTTTGCTCTAATTAAAGGTTTGTGACACGTTATGAAACTGTAAGAGATTTAAATAGCAAGATAATATACAAAATTTAAGAGAAATTTTGCACTTTTAGCTTTTTAGATAAAGTATTTAAAGTCCAAAAACTTTATACAAAATTCTTTTATTTTTACATTTATATAAACTTTAGTCTTATTCCTTAAAAAAACCATCTAATCCAACTGTACTTAGTTCTTGTTGTTTTATTAATTTTAAACTATGCAAAAGTTGTTTTAAAATCTTTTATATCTGAAAAAAAAGAGTTTCATCCCCAGTTTCTTATAAGATTCACGAACAAAACAAACAGAAAACATAAGAAATTATTCAAGGATTTCTTTTATTTATGAAGAAATACTGTACATTAAACGAAACAAAACAAAGCAAAAAAAGTTCTTTATCAAGGATAATAAAAACAATAAGGACAACAACAACAGCAGCAACAGCAACAAGACAAAATACTTTTACAACAATAATAAATAAAATAAAAGAAAAATAATAACAAAAAGAATTGTATGTCATGAATACATCATACGCACATGAAATATTTACTCGTACAATTCGTACCACATGCTATTTCATTTTGTGGCATAAATTTAGTGTTGATGAGTAACCGAATCAAGATCATAAGCTGTACATAATTGTTGCCTAAAAATGATTTAAAGGTTTTTGTTTAAAGTTGAGTTAATTTATTTAATGAATTTTCAACAATAATCGCTTCCCTCCAACAATGCTCTCTTAATATTTCTATAACTGTTCTCGAAACTTTCACAGAATGTCTATTTTAAATATGCGGCTCTGGTCATCATTCTACATCTTCGTTTAATTGAGAAGTTTGTGAGAGGGATGGCTGCCCGGGGTCAGGAATACAATCGACTTCGGAGCTGCTCGCGTTCTGTAGATACCTAACAGGGAACTCTGAGTGGGAGTAGGAAAACTCCATGGAAGTTAAGCTGCCTTTATGGACGACTCGAAGATGGAAGTTGGGTTCTACTTTTTGGGAACTGATATCAGAAGATCCTTTAAATTTTTTGACAGCTGAAGCGTTTTCCAGGCAGAAATCCATGTAATCTATAATGCCCTGAAATTGATAGAGTAGAACTTTGAACGTGAGTCTGAGATTACTATCTATGTTGACAGTCAGGCAGCTTTTTTGACACTGACAAGTCTTTTTGTTAGGTTGGGCTCGAGGATGAAAGTAAGCACAGGTGCAGGGATATATATCCTTTTTGAAAACTGATATCAGATAATCCTATAAATTGAAACATTTTTCTGCCAGAAATCCATGGAATTTATTTAGCCCTGGGATTGAAAGAGTAGAACTTTGAACGAGGGTCTGAGATCACTATCTGTTTTGAGAGTCAGGCAGCATTTTTGACACTTAGAAGCCATTTTGTTAGGTTTGGATGTCGTTAGGAACTTCTCGAAGATGGAAGTAGGTACTTGTGCAGGGTTCTCCTTTTTGGAAACTTATAGCTGCATCATTTTTCAGGCAGAAATCCTTGAAATATATATAGCCCTGGGATTGACAGAGGAGAGGGTCTGAAATCATTATCTATGTTGACAGTCAGAAAGTATTTTTGACACTGACAAGTCATTTTGTTAGGTTGGGCTGTCTTTTCGGACGGCTCGAAGATGGAAGTGGGCACCTGTGAAAGGGTCTTCCTTTTGAAAACTAATATTAGGCGATCCTATAAATTGTCTGACAATAGTATCGTTTATCAGACAGAAATCCTTGGTATCTATAAAGCCCTGGGATTGAAAGAAGAGAACTTTGAACGAGGGTCTGAGATCTCTATCGTTGTTTTTAGTGACGTGTCGCATTCTTGGCACTGAAAAATCATTTTTCTAGGTCCACTTTGATATTCAAGTATAGGAAAGAATTGAGAAGGATTATCGATGTCCACACGATACGACTTTGTTGGGTTCCTGGACACTGCGACGTTGTAGTTAATGAAATAGCCGATGAGCAAGCCCCTAGTACCTCGAAACCCGTTAAGTCCTTTGTGGAGACATCTGTTAGAATTTCAATTTGATGCTATTGCAGGGTCATAAGCGAATGGACAATGATCAACACAAATCATGTCTGACATATTAGAACGGCAAGTCACAATAGTCAAGGAGTTATAGTGGTCATGATTACTGGTCACTTTTCAATAGGGTATATGAATAATAAGAACGACATTTGCACGTCGTACTTCTGTAGGACATGTGATGATATAGAGGAGCTAATTGTGTAGGCTTTCAGAGAGGTAGGCTGAAGTGGTATAGAAGCCATATACTGCATGAGCTAGATGTGGTAACAAGCAAAGGGCTAATCAATGTCAAAGGGTTTTTTAAGAGCTACAAAATGGCTAAAGAGCAATTATAGCTGATTGTTAGGTTCCACTTTTCTTTCTTCCTTGGTCAGTAACTATCATTTGTCTTTTCTATTTTTCTAGATTGAAGGGATCACAATGGGCCACTTCGCCACTGAGTTGAGGGCTATTCAATTTTATAGGGTTTATAATAATTACAAATGACTTAGGAGCAATCATAGCTGATTGTTAGGTTCCACTTTTCTTTCTTCCTTTGTCTGCAACTATCATTTGTCTTTTTTCTATATCGAAGGGATCACAATGATCCACTCGGCCGCTGAGTGGAGGCGTGAAGACGGCACCCTTCCTATGCGAAAATTAATATTTACTTTGTATAGGTACCTGCCTTGGTTTATCAGTCATATTACCTTTTTATTAGTAGATAAAGTTAAGAAAGGAACTTCCCTCTAAATTTGAGGGCTATCGCCACAATAGTTCTTTAGTTACAACGTTAATCTCTGGGAAGTCACAAGTGATGTTATAAATTCTTTCAATCATCATATACAAACTGATGCCATTTATGCACACTTCTGGAAGGCGTTCGATAAAGTGAATCATGATCTTCTTATATCTTATATTATGCTATAAACATATTTTAGAACTATCTTCATTATTTCTAAAGAGGATTACAACATAACTTATAAATAGATAACAATGTGTACTGTTTAGATATCCAAATGTATTCCAGTTACATTTTAAGTTCCCGAAAGTAGCTATTTGTAATCATTACTATTCCTTATTTTTATACCCTTCACCAGAATTGTAAAGGTCATATATAAGTTTCCGTTTATTCCGTTTGTAATTTCTACAATATTCCTCAAGAAGTATATTTATATACTAGATCTTTTTTGAAAGGGGGGAGTCGTTATAAAGATGTCCGTCTACACGTCTGTCTGTTGAAATTAGTTTCTAGAAAGCCCCAGTCATGAAATAAATATGTTTTATTTATTAAAAGGTAGGAAATATTTCTTAGAAGAAAACCAATAAAACTGAGCAAAATAGTTTTAGAAATAACTGAGATATCAGCAAAAAAACGAAGATACCTCTAAATACCACATAGGCTAGCAACTTCGGATTTCCTACTACACTCCCCTACTAAATTTCACGTAAATCCATAAGACGATCAGACGTTATAAATTTAATCACAAAAATTTTCTTTTCTGCCTCACTGTGCAGTGTAAATAAATAAATAACCAAATAAGCAAAAAGTCAAGGCTCATCATTTTGGTTTAATATCAAGAGTTATCAAAATAAAAAGAAAACCAATGTGATTAAGTATATTTTCTAACCCTAATCATGTAATCTATGATAGAACGTATAATTTACAAATTCCTTTTATTAATCTCATATCATTCCTTAATCGATTAAACGTCAAAGTGTCCCTAAACATTAAATTCCTTCTTAAAATATGTCTATGTTGTTGGAATGTATGCGAGCGTAAAAACGCTTGTGTATAGCAAAAAATCAAATAAATTTTTTTATTATCCTGTAAATAAATTCATACACACAGAAAGACGACGCTCTTAAGCACACGACAACCATAAAAAACCAACAACTACAAGCAACCAACATTAACAGAATGCTTCCTAAAAATATGAACTCGCCAGAAAATATGGTAGAAAAACAACAAAAAAAAACATAATAAATTCTATATAAATAAAATAAAAATAAATAAGAATATGAGTAAGAGCAAGAGTAAATTAACCTTGGTTAAGTTTACGATTTATTTACCTTTTTTTATCTCATAAGGCGACTTGTTTAAATACATTTTGGAGCTTGTAAACGTGTATAAGTGAAACGATTGAGTGTGTGTGTGTGTATGAGAAAATGGTCATGTATTGTTGTTTTTAATAAACAAATTAAAATGGAATTGGTTTATTTTGGTAATGATTTTGTTTTGATCCTGTTTTCTATACAAAACAAATTTAAACACACACATACATATACAGATAAGGTAGCAAACACACGCATTTGTTAAGGCGTCACATTCGTATAAATACTTATACACATAATGAAATAAAACAAAACAATCAGTTGTGACCAAACTAAGGCACAGAATTTGAAGAAAAAAATTATATTTAAATAAGTTTTATATAAATAAATAATTAAATAAATATATAAATAAATAAACAGATAAAATATATGTACATTAGGGTGGCTCCGTTTGTGTGGAGAAAAATTAAGGTATCAATGTTCCTAGCTCTCAAATGAAAGTTTACTTAATTTTAAAGCATCTTTTCGCAAAGATTTGGACCTAGTTCAAAATTTCTGTTAAGTCGTTAGATGCTCGCTCCATATACTTTTTGTTATGAATTCAAATATTAATATTTTTCCTTTGACAGGAATATGAAAAAAGACATCGATAAACTCGTAAAAGGGACCTATTTTTATTTTTATATAAAATATAAATATCAATACTTTTTATTTTAGGGCCTGTTTTATAAAAATATTCAAAAATATTAAATGTATCCCATTTGGATAATATACTTCATAGCCTGGATTCACACATAGCAATATTTCCTGCTGCAATTCTGAGTTTATAGCAGAGAGGGGAGAATAGAATACTAAACTTTTTACTTTCTCTTTATCTCTCTCGTCTACAAAGTCAGAATTGCGACAAGAAAAATTCCTGTGTGTGAACCCCGTCATAAATAATTCCCAATTTAATATTTTTAGTGGCCCCCAAAGAAAATAAATTTCCCAACTCATGATTAAATTTATTACTAAATTCTTAAAATATGTACGAGCATAAAAAGAAAATAAAAATACTTGTAAACTGTACCTTTTAAAGATGTTAAAGAGGCAAAAATTAGCACTAGCTATAATAATTTTTATTTCGGGAAATAAATTTGAATATATTACCTATAAATATTTATTATTCAAAACATTAATATGTAATTCGTAGTAAAGAGTTACGATAAAAAAATTCAATAAAAAGACAGATTCACTCATACGCACTGGCATACATTAGGATAAATGACAATATTGGTAAATGGAATTAAGGATGAACCTTTAAAAGTTATTTATTCAACTGAGACAATTTAATGGTTGCGATGGGTGCTAAAGAGACATCTATGAACATACAACTGGTTGAGTATTTGATGTATAACTTAGGTTCAATATCTAATCCATGGCTGAAAAAAATGTATAGTCTAAATCCTTAAAGCCGCCTTACCAAGTTTAGCTACAAACATCAAGACCAGCTCATCAAAGAGATCAAATCGTAGAAATAATTTCCATATATATTTTTTAGTTTTTATTTTAATTTAGTAAAATAAATTAAATAAACTCGATGGTACTATCTTGCTATATGGCACATGAGCCATGCAGCATGACTTTAAGGGGGGGCTCTCAACAAATGATCCATGAAATGAACCAAATTATTTCTTAATATCATTGCAGCTGACACAAACGATCAACACTCTACATATATGAGGGATCTTAAGAAACCACGTGAGCTGAAAATCCATTGTTAGAAGTCATCTATACAAATTAATTTTAATGAATAAAGTACTTCAAATAAAATTCATTATCTTTTCAAAAAATTTATTAATATAAGTTTACAATAAAAACATTCATTAAAATTCAATGAAAAAATTAATGTACATTGAAAACATTCATTGGTTCTTAATAACAGAATTAAATTAATCATTTGATTTAATGTATTAGTTCGTTGATTTAAGGATATTTTATACTCAAACATATTAATTTAATGTATTGACACATTCAATTCGTTGATATACATTGAATCAATGAATAATTTCATTTTTAATATTAGGAAAATTATATTTCATTATACCCTACACCACCATAGGTGGTTGAGGTATTATTTGTTTGTGCAAATATTGTAACGCTGAGAAAAAATCGACCGTTCGACTCAAAATCACTTCCAAAGTCGATTTAACCATGTCCGTCCGACCGTATGGTTGTTCGCAATTTTAAAGATAATTTCATGAAAATTAAGTACATATGAATCCTTTTGTATAAGGACGAAGCCTATAGAATTTGATCATGATCGGCCCATTATTTCACCTGTCCCCCATACAAATGTCCTCCCGGAATAGAGTTTTAATACTCATATATACCTTAAAAGTGCAAATATTTTAATGAAATTTAACACAAATAATTTTTAATTAAGCACAAATCTGTATATCAAATCGTGAAGATCGGTCTATAGCTCTCATACGAATCCCTGTTTGACGTGCATAAATTCCATACAAATGTTAGTATCAACTTAATATTCGACATAAATAACATTTTTTTATGTATAAATGAAATTCGATCCATAATTGACTATAGCTCCCATATAAAATCCAATTTCGGGAATGCAATACAATACTATTAATTTAAAATAAATTACAAACCAAAAATATAGAGCCAGTCTATTATTATAATACCATTTTAATGTATAGTTTCAATGGAACAATGTAAGAGTTCATTAAAATCAATATACTATTCACTAGAATTATTTCATTGATTCAACGTTCAAATAAATGTAATCAATGAATTTATATATTGAATTGTAATATTAATGTAGGGCAGTACATTGTTTCAATAAACCTGTATAGAATATCAAATTTAATGTACAAATTCATTGAAACAATTAACTTTTTCATTGTAATTATGTGCCTTTTTACATTATCAAGCGATCGTAAGATCAAATTTAGGATACAAATTCATTGAAACAATTCATTCATTTTTCATTATCAAGCGATTTTGCTTTCCTTATTAATAAAGTAAAGGTACTATTACCAATAGTTAATGTGAAAAGTGCCAATTATTTTGAACACATATTTTCCACTCTATCTACTCCACTTATATATACATTTGTGAACTGTACTTATATTTGAATTTATTGAATTTTTTTCTAAAAAGATTTCAATAATCTTAAAACTGCCACAAAAGGGACACCCTTCAACTAAACTTTACATATTTAAACTACCGAATTTTTACGACTTTGTTTTGTTTATTCCTTTTCCTTGATATAAAGCAAAAACAACAATGAGATCCTTATTATAGTTTCAATACAAAGGTATGTGTGTTTATTAAACGTAAGCATGTGTATGTATATATAAATGTGTTTATTAAGTATTTTTATGTATTGTTTTTTGTTTTTCAACTCCTTTAAGACAATCAAATCAAAAGGCATTTTGAATAGTATACAAAAATAAAAATCATACACAGGAAGTTGTACAAGTTCAATGTACTATTAACTGACTGAATTTCGCGTGTTTTATTATGAATTTTTAGTGGAATTTTATATAGGAAATCTTTTTTTATTTTTATTATTATTTTGGTAATTTTTTGGTTTTTTTGATAGTCGTGTTTGTGGCTGTATTATTTTGTTTATAATAAAATAACGTTGCTAAAACTAAAAGGAATTAAAATTACAAATAATAATCATACTCGTACATTATTATTTAAAGGCAAAAAAAAAAAAAACTAAAAGAAATGTTAAAATTTGCATTTACTTAAAAATAATGATGATTATTTGCATGAAATATTAAATTTCATTTGAAATATATTTTTTGTTTTGTTTTTATTAATATAATAAATACATGAGAGTGCGGTAAAAAGGATGTTTGAAAAAAATTGTTTGTGTGTCTGGAAAATTTTAATAAAAAAGAAATTCCAAGAAAAAGTTATTTGATAAAGTTATAGGGAAGATAAATGATTTTTGTGTGAAATTTTTTTTTAAATAAGCCAGACAATTTGATGGTTTAAAAACATATATGAAAACATAAAAGAAATAATCACGTAAAAAATTAATTGAAAATCAAAGATTAAGGCAAAGTTCATGATAAATAGTATTTATCTAAAAAGAATGAACTTTTATTAGCATCATTGTTTAGGTTTCAATGAAACCCAAAAAGGTAAGACACCATGAATGCTGATGAATTATGTGGAGGCACAGAAAATACGTATTCTATTTTGCTGGTATATAATTATAGTCCTTAAACTCTCAAAGAGACAACAAGAAAATTACGAACTTGTTTATGGTCCTTCGAACCGGATTGCGGCTTATGACTCTATTTAACTAAATCTTTAACAGCGTTTATGACGTTAGGTTTAACCTCAGCTTTGCTTTCCTCAAATGCCTGGCGCTGTTAGCTGACTAATATATACCCATTATCATATTTAGGTTTCAAACAAACCCAAGTAGATAAGACACCATGAATGCAGATGAAGTGTGTAGAGGCACAAAAAATACGTATTTCACTCTGCTAGTGTCTAAATATAGTCCCCATACACTACCAAATAGAAACAACAAGGTAATTAACAATCACAAACTTTTTCAGTCATCATAATAATGTAATTAAAAATCTATGTCTATGGGATCTAACAGATTTTGGAGCTTAATATCTCCATAACTATTGATCGTATTAAAAAGTAATGTAAGAATGACTTGAAAATAATATTAATAAGAATTTTTTAATATTTTTTTGAAATTAATGAGATAAGTAGTTTTCGACATATGATCTAAATTATGATACAAACTTCTTAATTTTTTACAACGCGATTTATTCCAGAATTTTATAACCTTTACCATCTTACTGACAAATAAAATTTTCGCCTTAAAGTAGACTTTAATACTTTTGCATTAATAAATTTACATTAGTCGGGGTTCACTCACCGCTATTTTTCTTGCAGCAATTCTAACTTTGTAGATTCGAGCTGTAAAGAGAATGTAAAAGTTTAGTATTCTCTTCTCCTTTCTCTCCTATAAACTCAGAATTACGGCAAGAAAAATTGCCTTGTGTAAACCTGGGCTTATAATGCTTAATATACATATTTGTGTGTATGTATTTATATTATTTTTTTAGTTTTTATATAAATAGAACGAGATAGAAAGATATAGATGATCAAGCACGACCATATTATACCCTACACTATGTATATTAAAATTCAGTTGGGGGTCTTATATTAGACTAATTGTGGATCGAAACTTTTAAAAAGTTTTTAATAAAATAAACAAATATAGAATATTATTTTGCCACTAACATTTATACGAATTTATGCGCTTTATAGTGATTTCCGGAAATGGGTTCATATGAGAGCTATTATAAATTATGAACCTCACAAAACTTAATAATGTTCTTATATAAAAATAATTCGTCTTGAATATTAACTTGATACTGACATATGTAAGGGATTTATGTACGTTAAAGTGATTTTCGGATGAGAGATTTATATGGGAGCTATGCTTAATTATGGAACGATCTTGATGACATTTAGCACAAATATTGATACTTGTACAACATTTTTTTAACCGAATTGCAATAAAGTATTCATAGCAAAAACTTGGTAATGGCATGTAGTTACGGATGCAGTTATTTTTCAATGATAACAACATACATTCTGCATTACATGAAAGTTGATTGGTAAGTACTTACTTTTAACTTTATATGTTATCTATTAATTGACATCAGATTTTTAGAAATATTATTTTTATCAATCTTTTCATTTAAATTAAAAAATAATATACTTTTACAGTCGGCAAAACATGAAAATACTTTAATTACTGAATAGTAACTAGTATGTAAGTAGTTACTATTCATTTGGCTAATAATGACTTTTGCAATACTTTGAAATTAATGAGTTATTGAATAGCTTCAAAGTAATTAGTTCTTATAAAGATATCTAATTAACGACTTTTTGAAATGCCTGCCCGTAATAATATATAGTAAGGAGTTGGCTTTAATGACATCACTGTGTGCCATTATATTAGCTTATTATCTCATTACATGGCAAGCAAAGTTTTTGCTGGGTTACTATATATAATTTGTGCCAAATTTCATCAAGAAAT